>PVKM010017283.1:0-26050 GCA_004027735.1 Carollia perspicillata
CTACAGAAAATAAGCAGGTAAACTTTTGTACCAATATTGTAAAAATGGTTAAAGTAAATGTAATATACTAATCAGATGGTGATTATAGAAGAAGCTGTACTAACAAACTCATAGAAGGTTCACGTGTTAAAAGTTTCCTTGTAAGTATTTTTACAGGACTCAGCAGCTCCAGTCCCTGCCTGTACAAGAAACAGTGACCACGACTTCAGGTGATGTGACATGGCTCGCCCAAGTGCGGGAGTTTGGCTGGCACAGGTCAGCTCCAGGAAGCTGACGTTAAAGATCGTGTCGGGACCAGCGAGGACACTGCATGCGTGTCCACAGCCCCTCCCCCATCCTCTGTGTTCTGCTTTCCTTCTTCCACCTTGTGAACACCTCTGCCTGCACTGAGATGCTGAGATGGGCTTTGAGATGACAGGCCCCCATCTTCCGGGTGGCTGGCACCCGAATAACACCCCTTGCCTTCACATCAGCACCTGCATCTCGAGTGTTGGCTATTGACGTGGCGGGCAGCTGGACCTGCATGCAGCTATAATATGTTTAGAATAATGTGCACCAGGAACAAAATTCCCAAGTCCACATAAAATGTATGGGGTTCTGCAATGTCAGGAAAAGGACCTGGGCACCAGGACATGCTTTCCTCAGAGATATATGGCCAGTATGTTATTATACAAGCAAATAAACAAACGACAATAATAAACATAAATGTTGAGAGCGTGCAATTTGGGAAATGAAGTCAAAAGAAAAAGAAACATTTTACTATCCTTGCATAAAACCAAGATGCAGACTTACGACGATTAGCACATCCAGCTCTGGTCACCACACGGGGGTCCGTAAGCCCTGCTTCCCACACAGGCGCTGTTCTAGATGCCTTGCACGATACTTCCTCTTAGCCCGCAATCAGGAATATGGCCCCCATTCCCAGTCCAAGAAGATACTGTCATGATGTTTCAGCGAAAGGAGAGCACAAGCAAATATCATTCTCCTAAAACACTGTATTCTCTGGTAATCTTACTTTCTTGCTTCCCTGTCCATTTGTGATGTCAGCCAAGGCAGCAATTTGCAACCAATGCAAGCAATGGAAGCAAAGACTCTGGAACACTCCCCACAGCCTGAAGTGCAGCCGCTGTCTACCTTTATGACCCCTCTTTGCTCACGAAAGCACCTGGAAGAACCGCTGTAGCCCAAGCGTGACTGACCCATGAAAACAAGGTGATGGGTCATTTCTGATTGCTGCTTCTAGTTCTACAAAAACGGTAATCCGATCCTCCCAAATAATTTATTTCAATAGTTGAGTCAAGTACCATAGATAAATGTCAGTTTAACATTATTTCAATGCCTGAACAGTCCTTCCTGCATATAATAGAGAGATTTTGTTATAAACTAATTGAGAACAATGAGGCAAATGTCCCAGCGTGGATAACTAGGCAAGATACTGTGAGTGCGTAAACTCATCACAGCTATGATCCAGCTAGCATCCGACTCTGTTGCCTCAAAGTATTTTAGCTGTAATACACAGCCTCTAAGAATAATGAACCTCTTCTCTAATTCACAGATGTCTGAAATAGTTACATGAGCTCCCTGGAAATGAGCTCTCCGGGTTTAGAAAGATGTTCCTGCAAATGCTGAGATTTGACACTAATTCCCTGTCACCCATGCTACTAAAGCAGACACACCATCACATGTAAAAAAGACGTTAACAGGACAGTAATGTCTCAACGTTGCTTAAAAAGGATCCTCAATGTTGCTTAAAAAGAATCAGAGCACAGAAAAACACTTTGTCAGAAAGAACGAGAATGAAACTAGAAGGTAAACATTTGCTGAGGGACGTAGCAAGCTTACTCAAAAGAAAGGAGTTGCGCTTCTCACTGGAATGATAAAGGCTATGAAGCAAGAAGCAAAATCTTTAAAATACCAAGCGCATTCGATCAGTCACAGCACCTTCTCCACACACTGCACAAATCTTTTTTTTTTTTTGCATTTCAGTTGCATGTTGACCTTTCTTGAAATAATAAAGCACAATATGCCAGAAATGTTGCATATTTTGCTCCATCTTTAATATTAAAATTCACAAGAATTCAGCAATTTTGATGTTTTTTTTCAATGCCCGCTGATATGACAGCTGCCACAATACAATCTAACAAAATTGTTTCAAACGACGTTAAAGACAACTAAGCACCACTAGAGCCATCGTATGGAAAAAACCGATGAATCTTTTGGCCAACCCAGTACGTCATTCTGTCTCCCTCTTTCCATGCATCTTACACCTTGTGAGGCTTCCTATCACCCAGGGCTCACCAGTCAGGTGAATCCGCACCAACACCTGATAACTATCACCTTTTTGCCACATGGTAATACAGTGAGTATTAATAGAAGAGCACTGTGAATTCATTGGCATGAAAGTGTTTATTATGATGGCACCAATATGTCGGCCTGCCTCAGTACAAAGGCCACTGGAAGTGCAAATCTATTCATGTCATCCCCCTGCTGAAGTGTCTTCACTCGTCCCTCATTTCCCTTAGGAGAAGCAGACTTTCACAAGGCTTTCAAGATCCCACGTTCTCTGGTCCCCACCTGCCTCTTCAGTCTCATCTCAAACCACATGCCCCCTTGACCTCTGCATTCATGAATACAGGGGTCCTTGGAGTGCCTTAGGTAACATGTACTCATTTTGGGGTCTCAGTCTGGACGGTTCTTCCCCAAGAGGCCTCCTTGACCCCTAGAGGAAATGAGATTCCTTTACTACCCTTTCTTCCCCTGTGTTCTCTTTTGTTTTGCTTCTAGTGGTTTTGTTAGAGTATAATATCTGATATCCTAAGAACAGGGATTAGGTGGCTTAATCTAAAAGAGCCTCTCTCCTGGTACAATTTTTAGACATCACCAGCAGGTTGAAATGAAAATACTACATTGGAAAATACGTTAGCCAGTCTGATGAGAGATTCACACTCTTCATCCACGGCACTCCCCATGCTGAATAGAGTGGAATAGCTATCTGATTTAGATACAAAAGTATAGGGCATTTCCCCAAGTACCCAATAGGACATTTTACTCAATAAATATTTTTGACAATTACAACGTTTTTTACTCTGTTCTCTCTCCACTGAAAGTGAATTTTTTAGTTACTAGGGACCCATCTTCCTAGAATTTATATTTTACAGAGACTCACACTAAGTGAGAGGTGCCTCCCCGCCCACCTTCTTTCCTTAGCACATCGATAAAGGACAGCATGGCATCCTAGACGCCTGCCTGTCCCTGGAGAAGGACGAGGCCACGAGTGGGGCAACACAGGGAAGCAGGAGGAGGACAAGGCCAACAGAACTGACCAAATGAAAACTCCAAGACCTGGTTCACTCCGCGTATGAGGCCAGGGAGATGACACCCCGGTAATGAGCCCAGAAGACAAAAATGAATAGTGAATGATAAGACGGTATGCATATATCTGAGGGGAGGAAAGGAAAATCGGCTCCAAGGAACCCCCAACTTGCTGCTTTTGCCTAGAGTGAGATATAGTTGAACAAATAAATGTTCACGGTCTTCATTAAACTGCCAACTATCATCACATCTGCTACCTCTGGGGAAGATGTCAGCTGCCCCCTGTGACTACTGTACATGTACCAGAAAGTGCTACAGAGCCGGCGGTGTGGGTTAATCCTGGCGGTGCTCAGAAAATTAAATCCCATAAAATGCGAATTTAAGCATAAACTGTGGATTCTTAAGAGGGGTTTCTGAAACCTCCAAGGACACAGAAAAATCTAAAGACAGTCTGGAAATCTTCAAAACACTAACTCTGTGACGCGCTGAAGGAGCGGACAGAGTCTCGGTTAAGCGGTTGACATGTGATGACCAATAAAATGTCCAGTTCAGCTTGTGGAGTTTTGACCTCTCCAGCTGTTTTCAGGAAAGGAACCCTGAAAGCAAATTTGAGAAAACGTTTTTTCCAGCAAATGTACAACACATGCCAGTGCATAGATGCATAATAGACTTATAAGGAATCATGTTGACAGTTTCATTGCCTTTGGTAACACCCTACAAATCCTTGGATATATTATAATAAACATTCCAGTTTTCTTTCTTTTTTTTCCATTTTTTGATCCCAAGATTCTTGATTAGGGCGGGGAACGAGTGGTGACACCAATTAAGAGTTGGCATTTTCTCTCTTTTATAGTTAAATGACTTTTTAGGGGACATTGTGTGGACTCAAAATAATTGCTTTTAGGGTATAAATAACTTCCACTGGATCCAAAAAATTTGTTTTTTATTGTGCTGCAAAAGTTCTTTTCTCAAAAGTGTTAAAAGTGTTTATCAAACGCATCTGCTGTCTCATATCCTACATCAACAATAACAGACCTTGTTTAGAAACTATTCCGTATAACACACTGGAAAACCTGGGACACGCTGGAGAGACCTAATAAGCACATGAAACAAAATTCCACAAGGGTTTTTATAATTCAGCTCTTTATCAAAAACCTCTCATAGCCCTAAGAGGAAAAAATGATGAATAAAACCAGAGAGCCACTGGATGGAATTCGGCTCACACACAGCTCTCTTCTCAATACTGTCCAACGACCCAACCTCCCTTAGCACAGGTGACGGTTTTAGAGAAGATTGCACAAAATTTCTGGTCTTGTGAACTATCCCCTTTACCTCCTCCGTCTGCCAAGTTGCGAAGTGGAGTTGCGGAAGTCTCTGTTTCCAGTGCTGTGAGGACCCTTTGTTTTTCAGACGCGTGACTAATACATCCCAGGTCTGTTTAATCTGCACTGATTACGCCGCCTCCCCTTTCACCTCCCATTAGAAGGAATGCCGCTTCGACAAGCGTTGTGGCTGCCGGGTTCGTGGGCCTGTCCCTGTGTCTTCCGCATGTGACCTCCTGCACAGTGACCAACCTGTGTGGTTTGAGAGCTGCTGCCGGAACGCAGGTGGTCCCGGGCTCCCGCCTTCTCTCCGCTTTGTTAAATTTATATGCCCACAACACCCCTGTAGGCCTTAAAAGGTTGACTTTGGCTGAGAGACAGGAAACATTGCATCCATGTGAAATCGGATGAAAGAGAGCCTTCTAACAAAGTACTAAACATAAATCAAGGGGAGAAAAACAGAATGCGGCAGATTAGGGTCTCGGCTGAGTGCATTTTATATGTTACACCAAACACTCGAGTCTGGGGTTGAAATGTTTAGTTATCACTTCACTCAAGTTAAAGAAGCTCATGCGCATGGAGTTTGACGGTTGGATTATAGGCCAGGTACAAGAAAACGCAGCTCGCTCCTCTACAGCGTGCAGGGGAGCCCCTCTCTCCCTGGAGTCCACGGCTGCTGGAAGTCGATGAGATGCCCTTCGCACAACAGACGCGTGCCAGAGCCGCAAACACGTCTGCTTCCTGCCAGTGCTTTTAATGCAACCAGCTATCGCTCGGAAGTGGCGAGAAAACAGATTATCGTGTTACTTAACTGTCCACATTTTCTCCTTTAACAAGGACCTCTGACATTGGCTCTTTTTTTGTACACACATGTTTATAGTAGGGTTATTCATAATGACCAAGTGTCCACTGATAGGTGACTGTATAAATAAAGTCTGACATATCCATAATATGGAATATTTTACAATAAAAGAAACGAAATACTGATACGTGTTACAACATGGATGAACCTTGAAAACACGCTAAGTGAAAAAAACAGTCCCAAAGGACCACATAATATATGCCTTCATTATATGGAATGTCCATCATAGGTAAATCTATAGACACAGAAAATAGATTAGTGGTTGCTTGGGGTGAGGGGGGTGGACGGAGGGACAAGGAGTTAGTGCTGATGGATACAGAGTTCACTTTGTGGGGGTTGGGGGGGTGGGGGGGGACCAAAACGTTTTAAAGGTTATTCGTGGTAATGGCTGAACAACTCTGTGGATACACTAAAACCCACTGAATTTTACACTTTATATATATTTTTTGAATTCTACATTTTAAACAGATGACTTCTATGACATGTGAACTCTGTCTTGATGAAGATGTTATTTTTAATTTCCTTAAGTATATTTTATTGATTATGCTATTACATTTACTTTGATTTTAGTAAACATGTAAGTAAACTCTAAGTCATATCAGCAAAGATAAAGCTTTTTAAAAATTGTAAACATGAATGTATACGCAGAGATAGAATTGCTATTCCTCTTACAGCCTCTTTAGGTCCCTATTCCTACACCGACCCATCATCCGATCTCATCGGTGAAACCAAGGCAGTAACTGGCGGTTGCTAGAACAAGCTGCCCCAGGGACTGTTATCAGATGTTTCATGTTTCACCCATTCCGTATAAGGAGAACGGGAAAATGCTTTCATGTAGACCAGTGGTTCTCAAAGTGCATCCTCCGATCAACGGTCTTAGTGTCTCCTAGGAACTTGTCAGAATATGAAGTCGCAGCCCCACTGTAGAGGGTCGAATCAGACCTTTCAGAGACAGGCCCAGAAATCTGCATTACCAACCCCTCCACAAGACTGGGGGGCACTGCAAGCGGCCGAACCACTGGCGTGGAGTCAGCACCCGCAGCTCCACCTCCCACCCCCACCTCCATTTACACGGAGTTCCTCTGCCTAAGTCCACGCCTGCTTGCGGCAAGTTCAACTACAGCTCTCCTAGCAGTTCTATTTTTTAAGTACCACATATTCTGGAAAATCACTCTCTCTCTCAATATAAACTAAGTCCTTGCTCTAAACTAGTTCGTAGTAAACAGTCTTAGAGCATCCACTAGTGTGGCAAGGAGGGCTTGGGGCCCACCACAAACATCACCATCAATCACGATTTACTGCACAGTGAAACTCTCCTACACTTAAATAGAGTAGAAGTACATGGGAAAAGAAGTACTCCCTTCAAATAGTCACAGTATTTTATATGACTATTTCATTGCCATCTTTCTATCATTCCAAAATATATAGCGATCACTTCTCTAGACTTAGAATTTAGCACAGCATCTGGCTGAGAATACAAGTGAATAACTATTTTTGAATAAATGAGTAAGTGGTATAAGAGAGAAGTAGTGTGATTCAGTGAGAAAATTATGAATTTTCCCACAAATAGACCTAGGTGCATTTTCTGGTGCACCCATTCATTCACAATGTAAATTGGGACTTGAAAAGATACTTAACCTCTGTGGATTTCTATTATTAATATTATTATTATTATTATTATCATCATCATCATCATCATCATCATCATCAAATGGAGATACCAAAGTATATTCATAATTTTTTAATGAAGATTAAGAGAAAAAATTTGTGTAAGCACTTCAACCAATACTTAGTTCACTAATAAGTATTCAGTGAATTCTGGTGTTTTACCTCCGCTTTGCTAAGACAAACACGGTACTCCTTTTTTCACATTTAGGGCTTTTCCTCCCAGTTACGATGTAATGTAGATGACACCTCCAAAAAGCCACATGTGTTATAAACAAAAATACATGCTACTACTCTGTCAGGAATTCTGGTTGAGCTTTGTGTCATGAGTCCTTGTTTTCTAGTGCACTGACAAAGAGGAACCAATATTAAAGTCGGAATCCTTGCCTTGCATACAATCCAGTGAAGCTGTGTACATTGTTGAATGCTGATTGGATTTTTACCATATCAAAATTGCCTTTAAGTTGTCTTGAAGGAAGTTTGGCCCAACCCACTGCGACAAAAGGGTGTGGACATTTCTCTTCATGTGGCAATCCAGAAAGGAGTCCTTCCTGCGGAAATATACAATGACACGGATGCCCAAAACCTCCATTACTGAGCAGGCAATGGCAATGGCAATTGTTCTTGGTTTTCCTCAGAATTCAAATAATTTGAACTCGCCAAAGAGAAGCCCACAAACAGTAAGTAGGAAGGAGCGATCAAAAGCCAGGGCCAGATACTACACACACACACACACACACACACACACACACACACACGGAGAAAAGAAGCTGTGCCAAAAATGACGCACATAAAACGTTTCAGAGCTACCCCTATACCTGCCCTGAGTATCTGAGTTCACAATGCCCCTCTCAGCAGGGCTCACAAATGTATACGCACTGTGTGAAATGTGACTTTGACCTCTCCCTTCTAGGATACAAATCCTTAGATCAAGGTTCTAGGCCAACAGGCTTCAGGGATTAGAGCCAGGTACTCTGGAAGGAGACCCTGCATCAAGAGAATCAACACACTTTCTAGTTCTTCAAAGAGCCCCCAGGTCAAACAGAACTAAGTGTGGGCAGTTCTCACTGAGACTCCAACTGACATTCTAATGTATGACTCACCACCTTTCTGTTCCCTCTTTGCTTTATCCTTTGGATATTACTGATCCTTTTATCACTACGTGAATTTTCCAGCCTCCCGCCACTCTACTTCTGCGGGGAAGTGGAAAACACAGTCCTAGAGAACTGGCCTTACCATGCCTCCTCCCCTCCGGGTTACTGGGACGAGAAGATAAACTACGTGAGAAGCAATTTGCCGGGTTCCTAGAACATATGTGCAGCTGAATCTACAGTCTTTTCCATGTTTTTCTCTGCCTATATATTTGCCTTTAAATCATAAAAGTTAAATCTAAAAATTTATCAAAAGAGAAAAATGTGTATTAACATTAATGTCTTACCTTCATGCTATGTGTTTGGAAAAAACAAATCACGACCGTATCTTAATATCATATATCATACTTTCCAATTTAGACCGTAGGCTCCTGTACAACTTAACACGACTTCGTCTTTATTTAAAAATAGCTAAAAGCAAGTGGATGTGCCGAATTATTCTGACTCAGTCCCACCTGATTATATTTCTGCTTGGCCCCTTAAATATAAACTTACCTTTGTGTAATGCACAAAACGTAGCTCTGCATGAAGTTCTATTGAATATTTTTATTATAACAGTGAATGAGCCTGGGAACCAGAGGAATGTTGTGAGTTACTGAGTTACTTAGATTTGAGTTTTTAACATTATAGGAGTCACAGAGAACAGTTTCCTAAATACTGGTAAATCACACTGTTTAGAATGTCTATCCACATCCCTAAAAACTCAGTGCCTGATGACATGAAACACCTCCCAGAAGGGGGGAGTTGAAGTGCTTAAGGAGGTAAGTCTTAATTCTGTATCAGATTACAAGCTCAAACAAACACCACTAACAGCCCTGACTATCACACTCAAGAACAACTGCGAGTTAGTTGAGTGCAGGTCACATGGATGTGTCCAAGATTTAAAAACCGATTTTCCCCAGACCTAGCGTATTTGGGGACATTTTTACAAATACAGCATTCTCAAACTTTTTTTAAAAAGTAATATGAGATATATAGCATCAAGATCAATAAATTAAGTGATTCAAAGTAACTTGTAGGAGAAGAATCAAGATTTGTTTTTGCAGAACATTTGAGTTGATATTAATCACATATTCTTTTTTTAATTATTTTATTGTTGTTCAGTTACAGTTGTCTGCATTTCCCCACCACCACTCCCCCCAACTCCAGCCAAACCCACCTCCCTCCCTTGCTTCCACCCTCCCCCTCGGTTTTGTCCATGTGTCCTTTATAGTAGTTCCTGAAAACCCTTCTCCCCACTGCCTGCCCTCCCCACCCCGTTATTGCCAGATTGTTCTTAATTTCAATGTCTATGGCTATATTTTGTTTGCCTTTTTCTTTTGTTGATTATGTTCCAGTTAAACGTAAGATCATATGGTATTTGTCTATCACTGCCTGGCTTATTCACTTAGCATAATGCTCTCCAGTTCCATCCATGCTGTTGCAAAGGGTAGGAGCTCCTTCTTTCTCTAATCACATATTCTTCAACCAGAGATTCACCCTTCACTTCATTTTTTTTTTCAAAATAAAAAAGGAAATAGAATTTACAAATGTAAAGGCACAAAACAATTGCAAAACATAAAGTAATGATCATAAAGTTACATTTGGAAAAATTGTATTTGTACTTCACCTGCAGATATCAAAGTCACTTTCAGATCTTATCAAAATATGCAGATGTCTGGAGTGGAAAATAAAAACCTAGAAGAATAAATAACCAGGCCTTAGTTTGTCTGAGTTCAAAACTCTTTCCCAACAGTGCTCCCCATCACTCAGCTTTAAAACCTGTAACGACCTACTGTGTTCAGTTAAACCTGAACGTGCGACAGCAGCCACGAGGGCGGACTGGGGATTCAGACTGTTCCTGTTACTAAGTGTGATGTAACCAGAGACAGAAGTCACAGCGAAGAATTTGTGCCCACCCCTCCCCACCACACCACACATGCAAAGCAGGTGCCTTTCTATTCATTAAAATTAGATGGGAAGGAATCGTTTTTATCTCGTGTTTTTATGTATCTAAGAAACCAGACATAATATGGGAAAGATATGCCAGAAAGAAGAACACACATGAGGATACCAGAGACTTAAATATTTTGCAATCAGAGAGGACTATATATCACCAAGTTTCCAAATGGATTTATTTTGGTACGTGGCTTTCTCTCCACAAAGGCAAGTTTTTCTGAATTTTTCTACAAACTCCAGGAAGGAATTGAGTTCCATGCAGAAAGCCAATTCCATAAAGCTCACGTTTTCTGAGTTTCTCAGAGTCCAAAGGGACATTTCATATGAAAGGCTAACGATGCTCAGCCGGTGACATCACTGTCCCATACGCCTCTACAATCCTGCCATCCATTTCATAAGCAAGAGCTACTCACCAAAATCTCACCAACACTGAGCCCGTAGCTCAGCACAAAGACATTCACACACGCTCTGTTCTGCTACACATTCTGCAAGGTCGACCTGAGGTTCACTATTTCACAGAATGAGAAGTAAAAACAAATAGGTGAAGAGAATCGTCATTAACCAAAGAGTACAGCCATATTCAAAGCACACAGGCGGGAGCCATCTACTGCCTCCAGCCAATGGGAGTAGACGTGGACATGTCCCTTCAGCCTTCTCTCTAACAGCAGCCGTGCGTCAACCCTGGCACCTGTCATGGGTTCTGTATTTAGGAAAGCCAATGGGATCTCCCCGAGGATTTGGGCAGCATTCATTAAAGACCAAATGCTCTCAAGCTAATAAAAAAAAAAAAAGCTTTACCAAAATTACATAAGGTAAGTGTGGTCTGATATATGTTTTCCTTCATTTGAGGCAAAATAGAAATGGGCGTGCTATGGGGACACTGCCCCTTCCCCCGCTCTTGCCGGCTTCTGCTTCTCTTCTTACTGTTGTGAGGCAAACCCGAGTAAAAGACATTGGTCTTAAGGTTGAGGGAGGTCTTGGAGGAATAAGAGAAAAGTCTAATTTTTTACTCCTCTCAAATTTTGGTATATACACATACGTTATATGCTTACATGATTTATTGGTCAATGTAGACAATGTTCAAATAGTGTTTGAAAAGCATAAAATAAGATCACTCTGTCTTGTAAAAACCTATTGCCTCTCACTTTGGCCATTTCTAGTGTGAGAAAAGTACAAAAAATCAGACACATAAATTGTATCTTTTGTAATTAGCACAGTGTATAAGCCATGGCAGGCATTATATAATAAATAAAAGAGTGCATAAATAAATAAATGAAAGAAATGAACATCTTAGACATTGAACTATCAAAACTAATAAGGCTTGCTAGAGTCCCTGACTCCTGGCTCACAACAAATGCCAAACACATGCATCCCACATATGGTTCTCTGTACGCTCTTCCCACTCCCATCCTTGCCTTAATGACTTGCTTTTCCTGAAGGGAACAGTTTTAGATAAATACCAGGTGAAAGATGTGTCTAAATAAAGTTCTGGAAGTGATTTTGGAGGTGCTAGAAGCTCTCACACATTGCAAGACCTCCTACAAGCAATTTTCTTGGGGCAGATTCCAAATAACAAGGATTGGGGAAGTCTGCTTCCTGTAATGACCCCTAGCCTATCCATCTTAATCCAGTGTTAGCTCAAGGAGTTGGCTGGAGCAGTATGTTTTTGTTTTGTTTTGTTTTGTTTTGTTTTGTTTTGTTTTCCCAAAGAAAGAGGAAGAAGTGGATGGAAAGTATAGCTTTATTCTGACCCTGATGAGGAAATAACGGAGCAGTCGGAAGGTGTCACCCTTCCCTGGCAGGAGACGGTACAGGTGCACCTCCATGTTGAAGATACTGCCTTGCAGCAAATAAAATTTAAGAGAGCAATCTCGATGGTGGAAGATAAAGATGAACAATTAGATGAATGCTGAAAAAATATTAGGTCTGTTCTGACATACTAAAATAGATCAATTGGAGAAAACAAAATTGTGCCTTTCAAGCATGTTTAAATTTATTTTTCAATCACAGTTGACATTCAGTATTGTTCTGTATTAGCTTCAGAAGTACCGTGAAGCAGTTAGGAAGTCATGTGCTTTACAGGGCGGTCCCCTGATGCTTCACGTACCCACCAGGCCCCATACCTATGTATCTGGGTATCATTGACTATATTGTAATCTACAGTGTCTGTACTGATAATCTGTGCTGTAGTCTACATATCCATGGCCATCCGGCAACTACTGATGTATACGGCTTAACCCCTTCACCCTTTCACCCAGCCCCCCCCCCAACTCCCCTCCCCAGCTTCAGAGCATTTTTATCTAGCTATTTAAACACTGCATTTTCTCAGACTTTGTTGGCACATAACATTCTAATCAACTTCCTCAAAAATTTGCCATATTTGTCCAAGCTGTGAAATGTACTGTTTGACAAAAGTAGAGTACAAAAATGTTAGTAGTCCAGTACTTAACTTTGGAAACTGCTCAGAAATGTTATACTTCATTAAGGCAATTGAACTCAAATTAGAGCTGTAAGGTTTTGTTTGGCCAAAGGACTAGACTGGGTTCTTGTGGTTAGTTATCTAATTTGGGAGCATATTTCTCCATACTTCAACCTTCCCTCTCTCTCTTCTACTTTAAGGAAAAAGGTAAACCAGTTAGAAGTATATTGCAGTATATTCCAGAAAAAATATACTAATAAGTTTTAAAGTAGGTATTGGTTCTGACCCCTTGGCACCAATGCCCCTTCCAGATTTTGAAAATGTCTCCATTTAATGAGTCGTGGAAGGAGACAAGGACCCACCTCAAGCTATAGGAGCCAAAGATATCAAATATTCTCATATGCCCCCCCCCCACCTTCCAAATCTGGCCTGGGTTCAGCCAGTTAAATATTCTCAATGGCTTTGAATTTTGAGTGATTGCTGCTGTCTTAGGTTGGGTTCCCCCCAAAGCAAACGCTGAGGTAAGGGTTCAAGAGCCTACAGTTTATTTGGAAAGTGCCAGAACACCAGTAGGAGAGAGGGGAGGTGAAGCAAAATGAGAGGCAGTCAGTGATAGAGGAGTTATCAAGCCAGCTACCCCGGTGAGGTGACCAGAGCTCATTTCCTTGGGCAAATGGTATAAAATAAACACATTAGGGTAATTCCACCTAAGGGGAGAGGAAGCTTGTGTATTTATACACCAGCTCCCATCAATCACTGTTGAGAGTTGAAAGATATTAATTCACTAGTACTTTCAGCCTCCCACATCCAAACTGAGCAGTCTCTGTAGAGTCAGAGAAAGCTCTGTAGCAAAGAGATGCAGATACTGGTAGTCAGAGGTCAGCCTGAGCAAACTGAGGCAGGGCACCCAGCACGCCGATGAAGTTTTGAACACGAGTCTCAGCGGAGGCCTTGCGTGACAGTGGCAGTATCATGTGTCCAGTAAAGTCCGGCAACAGGCCCGGGAACAGTGGCATTGTAACCAGTGTGTCCCTACAACTATGATGTCAGCTTTGATGTCTGCTGCCTCATCTACCCATTTTCCAAGCCTGAGTCTCCTAACTTCTCCTTGATTCTATGTGAGTCACTCAATATCTTTCAAATGAATTCATTTTCTACTTACCTTAGCCAGGGATAGATTCTCTGGCTTGCAACAAAGAACACAGATACCTTCAACAATGGTGCTCCCAGTGCAGTAAAGACCAAATGGTGAATACTGCCCGTGACAAATCCCGGGCCAAAGCAAAGCCTCTAGAGTTTCAGAGCAAATTCACTCCATCTTCAGAATGTAATTATTTCAGTAACTATGCCGTTTCCTTCTGAGACCATCTTTTGACTTAAGATCGGGCCCTGATGAAAATGAATGCCTCATTAAGGGACACTAAGTGATCGAGGGATTAGAGCTGCCAAGAAGAAGGATATTCCAGTACAGTACATGCTGCTATAGCAAAGAAACCCAAAAGTTAGTGGCTCGTTTTTGTCTCACATTTAATTACCCAAGGGTATCCAGAGGCATGTTCAAGAGGCAGCTCTGTTGTCGATGCTTCTCTCTCTCTGTCTTGTTTCTCTACTATCTCCTGAAGTACGATCCTCATGTTCATGACAAAAATTGGCTCAACGACATGCCCACATGCCAGCCTATGGAAAGTAGCAAAGAAAGAAGTCCAGGACAAACAAGTTCTTTTTAAGGAAGTGGGGTAAAATGTTACCTCCACTCACAGTCCATCAGCAAGAACATAGACACATAGCCATATTAGCTGCAGAGGAGACTGAGACATATATTTTCTAGTGAAAGGAATCATATGCCCAGATAAACCCTGTTAATATGTGAAAAGGGGAGAAATGATCTGGGAAGACACCTAGCAGCCATTCCTGAACGACCTGGCCATTACACAGGCATGTGTGACAACATTCCGTTGTCTACTAAGTCAGATAGATGCAGGTTTTAGGGGCCGGTCACTCACACTTGCCATGTGCCCACACCTGCCACACTGCCACGCATTACTCAGCTCACACTGATGGCCTCATGAGATGATCCTTATTTTGAGTTGATGGGAAAGGACACTCTTAGGTCTACCTTCTCGGCATCTGTGACAATCACAGAAAGTGACCTACTGTGGAGACATGGTGTCTCTGAAAATTGGCTCTGAAGAAAGCAGAACCTAGAGCAAGACAATTGAAAGAACACACGGATTTCTGGCTGATAGCTCAAGTCTTCACTGAAGAGTCAAAGATAGGAAAGAACATTGGGAGACAATTGACAAGAAGGTTTGGAGGCAAGGAGTTATGTGGGTGGATTTCTTGGAATAAGGATAAAAATGTTATATGCCATGAATATGCACCACAAAAAATCCTTGAAGTGCAAGTTCTTAAGAATCAGTCAGACCATCATCTGATGCAGTTCTAGCTGGGCAACAAGGTGTCACAAGGCTGTGAGATGGCCCCACAGGACAAGACACGTGATCTGGACCAAGAGCCAACATTATGCTCTCGGGAACAAGCGTGTCTGCGTCTAGAAACCAAGGGGTGGAAGAGACAGTGTCGCTTCTCAACACCAAGTGACGCATTTGCCATTTTTTGTGTTTTCCATCTTTGAGACTCTAGAGTTTATTACTGATTTTTTAAATTTAATACTTAAAAAACCTACTTCCCACAGAAAACAGGGAGCATAACAAAAGTTCCATTGAGTTAAAAACAGACAACCACCTAACCATTTGGGGCCCTTGATAGCACTGGGTGAAGTGGTAAAGTATGGAGGTAGAGTATGGTTGAGTAGAGAGCCCATGACTACCAGGGGAAATAATATGGCTGCCTACCCTCTTTTGAATACCACCTTTGCCAAGGTAACACTAGACCATTCATAATTGCCCAAACCGGCTGATCACTTCTATGCCTTTGGGTCTTTGTACCTACCAGTCCTTCTACCCCTATTGCTCTCCATCACGTCGGTGTCTCAAAGCCCAGGTCAAAAATCACCCTCTGTGTACGGTCTTCCCTGATAGGCTCAGACAGAGCTATTTACCATATGCTGCGTGCGTAAGCTCACAGAGCGGTCATAGCTCTCTTCACATGATACTGTAACGATTTGTTTGCACATTGATGGCCCCCATTACACTGCACGCTGCTGACCCAGAACATGAATAATTTCCAGAACCGCAAGTTTCAGCAAACTTAAAGAACTGGACATATCTGACTTAGGAGGTTGACTGATTTTAACAAGATATATTCAATGCATCCTTTGGCTAAGAATTTTAACATCCAATGTGATACCTGGCATAAAGAAAACTCTGACTATATCTTGTTTAACTTAATGAACATGCTTTTGCAAAACACAGACAGAAATTAAAAGTGTGAGGAGTCTTAGTTCAGGAGCGATGCCAGAGTTGGGAAGTGTACTAGGAACCCTTCGTCAAGGGGAGGTTCTCTTGATCATCTCAATCAGGGTTTCTGGTTGGCATGGTTTCAAGTAGGCTTTCTGTGCTCTATAGTGTTCTGCACTAGACCACTTCTCTTTGGTGGGTCTTGGGCATCTCCAGGACCCAGCCCTTTGTTGAAATCAAAGTAGACACTCATTACATGTTTTGTATAATGGATGAATAAATGAATGAACAAACATATAAAACTATGGACAGTCTCTATACTAGTTTTATGTACACACACTTGGACAGTATGTATGTAAATATGTATTTTATATACATTTGCACAGTGGAGTTCTGCTTAAAATCATAGTAACACTGAACTTCCTTATCAGAACACCATTAATACTTTTATGCTCACAGTTAATACTACCTTTTTATAACCAAAAGTGATTATTTCTACAAGAGAACACGTGCATCAGCTAGAGACTAAAACAACTATTGACTGCAAGTAATTAATGTTACATAAAGGACTACACAAAAATTATATTTATAGTTCGCCCTCACCCTATATACTTCTGCTTCATTAGACACAAGATAAAAATGTGAGTAATCATTTCCCTAGGTGAGATTTTTCAAGTTGCGTCTCTTCCTTGTGTGCCCATCTGTATTACCTTGGATTTGGTTCCATAACGGTTAAAGCTGTTTTCCTCGATCCAAGAAATGACTTCCAATATGGAAATCATTAGTGCCCTAGAACATGGAATTCAGAAATGGGAAAACCAAGCCGTAAATTAAACATAAATTAACAATGAAAGTAATAACCCGAACCCAGGACCAACTTGCTGTGCTCCTCGTGGAGTTTCGCACACTAATGCGAACTGCATTGACTGACCCTCAGGGCTACGCACTGTCGGGTTCACACGGCTGGCCCGTCACTCCCCGGCTCCTCAGCACAGGGGTTTTCAAAAGTTCCGGTGACCAAAGAGTTAACGACGTGGCACTGCTCTTAAAAGATTTATGCTAACCAGGTGTTTGAGCTGCTGGCAAGTCAACCATTTAACATACAACCTTTCTGTTGTAAATACTGTACCACCAGAAGACACATTAAACAGTGTGTATAAAATTATGGTTTAAAAAAAATAGAGAGAATGACAAAAACATTGTATCCAACTTTCCTTAAGCTGCCAGACATGTGACCCCTGGAATGCCAATGTCTTTATGCCAGCAACTCACTGGTATTGTCTCCTGCAGAGACCAAGGTGGTATTTGGGGTGTGAAAACGTGACTACAACGGCAGAACATGCAAACCAGAAACGGATTAATGACTAATCACATATACAATTATATATGTCACATGTGAAAACTCATTCGAAGGACGCCAAGGTCCTCGTGGCCTCTAACATCCCGCTCGGGGGAGACTTTCAGTTTCTCTGAATTATGACGTTGACCTGTTAACCCTGTCGCCTTCACACTATTTCACGGGAAATCCTGCCTGTTGGGAAACCGTGGTTTTTCAGGCTTAGTCTTCAGCTCGCCTTATACAAATTAACCACGAAAAACAGGGGCGGGGGAGGCATTTCATGAAATGAGCATTATAGAAAATAACCTCAGGGTTAAACACTACAATCACTCCCAGGTGGGATTTCCTGAGGTTTTGTAACTTTCCATGAAGGGGTTTACATATGCCCAAGCGAAGCCACTGCTAAACCAAGTTTTTCCCTTTTGGAGGGGTTGGGGGCGGGGGTTGCCGCTCAGCTCAGCGGTGAAGTCACTGTATCTGTTCATAGTTACCAAGCTGTTGTGCTTTTTGTTTAGTAAGTCAACATACTATCGTCGTCTTAATTTGTGTCTGGGGCTATCACGCAAGGGCCATTCCGCACAGAAGGTTTTAATCAGAGCAGCCAAACCAACGAAATAGGACATCCCAGTCAGAATTTCTCTCGCAACCTCATCCTGAACTGTTGCATTTGCAGAGGTTCGGCCGATTTCACAATAAGTCACTGACCAGTGTTCGCATTGAATGAGAGGCAATTTTGTAACCTAAGAAAAAATCATCTTCTGTCCCCCAGCCCTGTAAAAGGCCCAACGCCCACAGTTAAACGCAGAGCGGAGCTCCCTTTCCGGCCCGTCTGCCAGTCGATCACAGAGCCCAACGCACGCTGCCCTGCGAAGGTTTCCCTGCCTGCACCCCGAGACCCACCTACCAGTCTCAACATCTCTGAACGTCCCGTAAACATAAGCATAGTTTAATGTTAAGCTTTGGAGTATCTGTATCTATCTTTCTGCTTTTTCCACGTTGCTTGGCTCTCGCAGACAAAACAACCACAGGTTTCCTAGGAGAGCCGGCTACTGAGACGTGAAATAGAGCAGAGAGCGAGACAGGCGCCGCTCGTGCTGCTGCGCTCCGCTCTGCTCAGGGTTGGCGGAACCGGCCTTCCCAGAACCGAGCACTACAAGGCTGCCTCTGCCTGCAACGTGGTACCTGGATATCTGCAAGACATGAAAACGGCACAGCAAAAAGCCGGTTTTGTGATTAAAAAGATCCTGAAGTTCCTTCTGTTATGGTTGCACTTGTGTTCCACCAAAATTCGTGTGAAGTCCTAACCCTCCGAATGTGATCCGATTTGGCAGTAAGGTCTTTACAGATGTGACCCAAGTGAAAATGAGAAAAGGAGGTTCTTAAAGTGTCTCCAACGTGGTGTGAGAGTTGTCCCATTGGGTGATGATTCTGATAGCCAAAGAATGCTGAAGACTCTCGGAAAACACCAGAAACTGGGAAGGAGACCTGAAACGTTCTCTCTGACAGCCTTCAGAGGGCACCAAGCCAGGTGGCGCCTGGACCTCAGACTTCCAGCCCCCAGAACCAACAAGCTTCTCTTTTCAGGCCCCCAGTCTGTGGCACTCTGTTACAGCAAATTAACACGTCGTCTGAGATCCAATATTTCTATTTCTTCTTTAAAATGTAATAAAGCAGATGCAGAAGAAATGGCTGTGGTAGCAGGCAGAATTCTAGCTGGGGGAAAAATTTTAATTAACAACTTTTTAAAATGCTTTTAATAAAATAAAGACACCCGCTCAGTTGAACTTCAATCCAGTGTGTTTAAAGAGATGTATATTCCCATATTAGAGGGATTTATTTTTGTTTCCAGCATAAAATAAACTCCCAAGAACACACTAGTGGGACATTTGAAACCATAGTTCACAGATGTAATTACTGTGTTATAATACACAAAGAAAATAAATAGAGAAAACAGCCTTCAATTCTGGTGAAAGCATGACTTTTAAACATACACCTGAATCCTAATGAGTGTGTGGGTCCAAAATTGAATAAAGTGTTTCTACTTGGTGTGGAAATTTAGTATTGTGATCATGTTGCATTTCAAAAGATATGTTTTTTGTTTGAAAAATCAGAATGAATTTGTCCCTGCACCTTTATTGAAAGTGTCCAACAGGGTGACAGAAGCTACTCCAGTTAAAAAAAAGTCGTTGTGTTGGCAGAAGAGCCACAGTCTAAACGAGCAGCCGAACTTGACTTGGACCCATCGTCCCCTGCAATGCCGTAGTGAAAGCTACACGAAGACTAAGGAATGTCAAGTGGGGTTTGTTTGGGGTCAATAAAAAGCTCTGAGTTAATATCCCCAGCTCACCGCTCTCGAACGGCTCTCCTGTCCCCCAAATCTTGTCATCCTCTGAATTTGGAAACTTTTCCGTATTGTTTCATGTTTATATTATTCCTGATTACTTGATAAAATAGGACCATTTCATAGACATAATAAGCCTTATGGCTGTTAAAGTGATCTGTCCTTTGAGACAGTTGTATAGATGGTTGAATTAGCATGTCTCCTGTTGGTTTTATTTCTCCTGGGACACAGCAAATGGATATCATCTTTTCTCATCACTCCACCATTACACCAAGAAAACGGTTTTTTATTTTCTTCATTAATTTCTTGAACCCTAGGATTCTATTAAATATTAGCAATTGTATAGCATCAGGTAGTTTAGGTGGTCTTTCAAAACTTAACCATACAATCTGCTAATATACAGGGTCCTGCACAAATAACACCCCTTTTTTTATTGCAAAACCTTTTATTATGAAATGATAAGTGTGTAATTCTGTAACATAACAATATCACACTCAAGCACACCATGTGACATTTTAGGTGACATGTTCAAATTAAAACTATAAATTATTACATCCACATTATAATCCTACCAACCACATTCAAGCAAGTCTTACCTCTGCCAGAGCCTGTATACAGAATTCTGTACCCATAATAAAGGCCTAAAAGGCTATTAGTTAAATATCACTCTGAACTGAATGTTCATACCCTTCCAAAGTTCGTATGTTGAAACCTAACCCCCAATTTGATGGTATTCGGTGGTAGGACCTTCAGGAAACTGAGGCCATGAGGGTGGAGCCCTCTTAAAGGGGGTTGGTGCCCTTGTAATTAGAGGCGCAGAGAGATGCTGCAAAGAAGCCAGAGAACTCTTAAAGACACTAAATATGCCAACATCTTGATCTTGGACTTCTTGGCCTCTAGAACTGTGAAACAATGAAACCTGGTTGTTTAAGCCAGTCTGTGATATTTTTGTGATAGCAGTCAAACTAAGACAAACAGTATTTTTTTAAAAAACTCAATCCCAATGGGAGTATAATTTGTAGTATGAATTCCTTCATAATATTGATTTTCTGTTGACATCACAGCAGGGGTGACTACAGGGCATAACAGAAGAAGTGGGCGCCTAAAATTAGATAATCTCTGCATGATACGCAGTGTTTCAAACCACAAGGTCTGGCAGCTAGGAAGTCACGTAGGAATCAGGAAGCCGATGATTTAATCATAGCCAGTAGGTTGGCAAGGAGAAATAGTAAGAAAAGGTAGAAATCCATGCTGACCGTGAGCAAAAGTCTAGAACACAAGTGAATCGTATTCTAAGGCAGTGGAGGCTCTTTGCTGGGAGACCTCTACTGGCCTTCTTGCATACAAAATGTGTAGCCTCAGAAGCTAAACCTATAGATAGAGAGGAAAGCATTTGCAGCTATCGAAAGAATAATAGGAAAAAAAGGAACTTATGTAGGTTCTCATCACCAAAATGTTAGAACAAGGGTGTTCTGAATGAAATAAGAAACGCTCTAACCGATGAACTACCTGCCAGGGCCTGGCTGGTTCGAAGATGGAAGAAAGGGGTGTGAGCAAGGAATGGGCGTGGCTTACAGAGGCGACTACATCAAGGACACGGATTCTCTCCTGGAGCCTCCGGAAAGGAATGCAGCTGCGCAGATACCTTGATTTCAGCCGGTGGAATCCACATGGGACTTCTGAGATAATAAATTAGTGTTGCTTAAGCCCCTAACTTCGCGGCAACTTTCTACGGCAGCAGTAGGAACTAATATGCATAGTTTCTTAATTTACTGACATGGAGATGACAAAAAAAATATCACAAGCCTAGAAGGGAAAAGTGACTTGAATTTCTGAAATCAGAAAAGATTTAACTTCTAGTTATGACAACTAATACTCTAAGCAATTTACCATTCTGAGTCTGTTTCTTCTTCTGTAAAATATGATATTTATAGTAACTGCCTCAGAGATACCATAAAATATAATAAATTTCTTCTAAAACAGTTAACTTAACCATCACACAGAGTAAGCATTCAATAAATAGTAGTAGTTTTATCATTTTTACAAGGGAAAGATCCAAGAAAATTCTCAGGTCCAGGAAAATTCTGTAAGTATAGTCACTTCAATTTCAATGTTGGGATTACAGTGTTGGAATGAAAGGGGTCTGGTGTATTGGTCTGATGGAACGCGGTCATTTCAAACAAACAGCATGGATAAACAGGTGATTCCTTAGTGTTTCACCTAGAATTAATTTCTCACTTCCCAGTCAAAGAACAGGGATAAAGTGGCCCAGAAAGAGGTTCTACATATAACCAAAAATATGTTTTGATTTTATCACTGGCCCAATAGGAAAAGTTGTTTTCCTCTCAGATAAAATGAGGCAAATTGTGGGGAAAGAGATGAATATTGGCTGATGGAGACTATCAGTAAATATAAAAGTGTTTAAATTAATAACCGGGGCATGGATACGTGGAATGCATTTTTTAAATTTGAAGGAACAGGCCAGTTTAACTCCACCACCATGCCTACAGGAATAACACTGGAACTGAAGAATTTCCTTTCCCACATTCTCCAGAATATTTTACTTTAGTCCAAAAGCAAAGTTCAATATTGGGAAATTATTTTCATAACAAACAAATTCAGTCAATTTTGAAACAGATAACAGACTTTTAAGAGAAATTGTTTTAAAAAATGGAAATTTGGGGACAAAAAGTTATGTCTCTTTTGAACCAAAAACTATGGCTTGACCTTTCTAAAAACAACAAAAAATATTAATAAATGCTTGAAACCTATGAAAATCAAAAAGGCATAGGCCTAACAAAAAAAAATTAGGTGATATGAAAGAATTAGTCACTTTCTTAAAAAGAACATTCATATTCTCTTATATCTAGGCCACCTTCTATTAAGGAGATTGTACACAGATGTCTCATAAAATATGTTGGTATAAAAATTATTCTTTAAATTTCTAAAGTAATTATTAGTTAAAAACCTATGCATTTAATTCCAGTCTGTTCTTTTTCATTAACATCACAGCAAACACACATTTTTGCCTTGCGTTTATCTTCAGAATGTAATGGAATGTTCTAAAATTTGAAAAGACTCCATCATCACAACTAGGAACTCACAATTAGCTAACTTCATCATGCGGATGACTTTTCGGTTTGAAGGTCATCCAGATGACCATCGCTTGGGTAGACACAAACAATCCAGTGGACCTGCTGGTGCTCAGCCGTTTTCACAGCCAGGGCAGTAAACAGTAAACAGGAAACAAGACAGGATCTAGGGAGGGGACGACGTTGTTCAAACGACGGCATTAACATCGAAGGGGTGGCAAACCTCCCAAAATGATTAAAACCTACAAGAATACAAGGTTTTTCTTTAACAGTAAGGAAATTCAGCCAAGCTAATTTTTCCAAAAAGGCAGAAATGGTGTTTTGACAGGGTGCACATGCTACATTTCTTCAAAAACAAACAAAACATGCTTATTAGTAAAACTTTGTTTCACTTCTAAATCAAAAATCTTCATTTCTTCAGACAGGATACACACACACACAAATGTGTTCTTATTCCCACACTCACAGATTATGTTTTTCTTTAAAAAAAAAAATCATTCGTGCTGAAGCGGCTTCAGTTCCCTCACCATTTTCTTTGGATGACTAAAACTAATACTGGCCACGGATGTGACGTGACAGTTACCTAACAAAGCAGACAAGGAGACAGTGGGTCTCCGTGTGCCTCCAACTTTCACGGCACACATGAACAGGGACACTGCTGGGCTGTGGGGAACCTTTTCTCACACGTCAGTGCAGAGCCCAGAATTTGCCAGCTAAAGATGAAAACAATGGACGTAAAGCTGAAATGGCCACTCAGGAAACGACACACCACAGGCTGCACATCCCAGACCTTGCCTGCCGATAACTAGATAATAAAGTATCGCCATTTTCAAAACTATACTGTATGGCAGGACCTCCTACCTCACTGATTGCTGTAAATTATGACTTTCCATTGTCCTCGAGCACTTTTCAGAAAGTTATCCAGGAGTCTCTGTCTAAGTTTTGGTTTCCACTGAGGAAGTATTATTCGAGCTTACTTACACCCTACAGCCATAGAAAGTTTCATCTCCTTGGTCAATGGCAGGCATCTGGAAAGCCGTTTAACCTGAAATTGTATTCCTTGAAACGGAAACCCACAGAGAGAAGTTCATCAGTTTGGCACAGGCACTGTTTTCCTACCTTGGCCTCTCCTGGTCCTCACTCGGATTTCCCCGCGAGCCCACGTGCAAGCTCAGGCTAGCTGGTTTCAGGGTCATTACCACCCAGACTCTGTGATATCAGTGAGGCTGGGAATTAGGTCATATTCAAAGACTTGAACTGTGAGGCCACTCTAAGCTCTCTTTACCCCCGACCCCTGGTGAAGGAAGCACCGGGACCGGCTCACCGTGGCACACGCACAGGACCAGAAGCGGTGATCCTCACTCGCTCGGCACGCTGGAGGTCGCCTTTGATTTTCCTTCCACGGAACCTCAGCTGGCACGCCTGTTACCCCGGATCCTCCTATAAAGCTGAACCCTGTGATCTCTGTTTAAATCTTCTTCCCTGGCTCTAGACCACCCTGAGCCACGGTGACGCCCTTCCCACCACCTAATGACGTCTTAAATTGTTCATATCATCATCCTTTTCCTGGATAGAGGCCTCGCCCTCAATTCTTTCTGCCCAGCCTTAGTCCCGGACTTCCATGGGCTTGCCCAGTGAGACCCCCGGATCTTCCTTGGGCTACCTGATCCCTCTGGATAGAATCTTCCTCTACAGTCAGGCTTGTGGATTCTAGCCTTAAGTCATCCAGCTTTGCTTGCTTGTCCTCCTGCCACAGCTAACTTGATAAAGAGGGGGACACACACCCCCTGCACAGAAAACCTCGTGTATTTTGAGTAGCTGATACAACCTGTCTCTAATAGGTAAGATTTACTTAGACACATATATTTACCAGTCCATCATTTCTAAAGCTTTCAGTCAGGGGAAGAAAGGCGTGTCCAAATGAATGAAGACACATGCATCTTCATGAGTCCTACTGATACACGTATGTAGTAATGTTTTCCAATCTTAAGTCTTTGCAAACCTAAGCTCTAATAGCTATATGTAGGCTAATCTGGCTTAGAAAAGCTAATGAAAAATCTGTGGCCATTTTTATAGACTTTACTTACTTAATACGGACTTTGTCTACCTTGTGGATATCTGGCAAAAGCAGAATTCAACAGTGGGGGAGGGGACACAGACTAGGCATGTTTGGGGGAGCAGTGCTCAACCAGAAATAAAAGCAATCACCTCAGAGAAAAACTGAGAGACAAAAGGACTAAGGGGGGACATTGGGATGACTACGTACCTGCCTCTCCTGTACTTTCCTTACAGTGATTAGTTTCTTATACAAAGCCATCCTCTCCTCTGCAGTGCCAGCCTTAGAGCACGAAAGGGGTGAAAGGGTGAGTGATATCTTTTCCATATCAAGTACAGTAGGCGTCACAGCAGGTACAGCACTCCTTCCCCAACACTGGCAGATGACAGATGGCTGGTTTGTGTCCATACCCCAGCCCTGGGGCCCCAGAGAGTAAATGAGTAATGGCTTGAAGCTCAGCAGGCTACTTTGAGGTGGGGAAAGGGGTGCCTGAATCAGAACCACTCACTGGGGGTCAGTGGAAGACATAACTGAAGATCGCCAGTTGACTGTGAGTCCCTGGTCAGCGGAGCTGGAAGTATCACCAGCTATTCACATCAACTCACAAGCAACCTGATAGAGAAACCAAAAAGTAATCAAAATCTACTGAAGAAGGAGGAAGAGGAGGAGGAGGAAGAGGAGGAGGAGAAGAAGGGAAGGAAGGAAGGAAGGAAGGAAGGAAATGGGAAAGAGAAAGAGAGAAAAAGAGGAAGGAAGGAAGGAAGGAAGGAAGGAAGGAAGGAAGGAAGGAAGGAAGGAAGGAAGGAAGGAAGGAAGGAAAAGAGAGAAAGAAAGAAGAAAAAATTACCAAGCAAAATCTGTAAGGAGAACACTGGCCCTTTCCGCCCACCCCAGGGACAGCAGAGGGATACGTCAGGAGAGGTGGGCAGGGCATGGCGCATGTCATGTCCCAGCAGCACTCACCCTGCAAGAGGCCAGTCCAGCCTCTGCTGGGGGGCAGCAGGGTGGGGCGGAGGAGGCTCAGAGAGTCTCTAATGTCTCGGGTCCTGAAAGGAAGTGAAGCTTGGTTAACTCTGTGGGGGTAAAAATACGAATTCTTTTCCTCCCACCTTCTACATTCTTCTGGCTGGGCTGAGGACCAAATGAACAGAGACGGATTGACAGGAGAAAATGGAAGTTTACTCTGTGTGCAAG
>PVKM010017284.1:0-26042 GCA_004027735.1 Carollia perspicillata
TGGGCTCCATCGTCTATTTCAGCATCCTCCTGTATCATAGCACATGATACATTGGAAGAAAAGGTCAGGTCAGTTTCCTCGAGGCAGGTGGTTTGGTTTTTCTTCCGGTTAATTTTTAATGGATCTCATTTGGTTGACTCTTTATTATATAGTAAAGCCTTACTTTGTACCAAGTTATGATAAACACTTTATATGGCAATGTGATAGCATGATTCTTAAATCATAGGACTTAGAATCATTCTGCCAGGCTCAAATCTCAGCTTTATCTCTTTGGGCAAGACACCTAACCTGATCTGGCCTCAGTTTCCTCATATGTTAAGTGGGAATAATGATACTAGTACTTGACTCATTGAGTTAAGATGAAAGTTAATACTTACTCATGTGATATGTTTATACTACAGTGCCAGACACCTAGTAAGTACCCAGTCAGTGTTATATATTATCATGAAACATCGTTTTCACTATTTATGTACAGCTCTCCCTATTTGCAAAGTGGAAGGGGGGAAGAGATTTAGAGAGTTTAAATTCCAGTTCGAAGTCATGCAACTTGTCAATGGGAGATTCAGAACTCAAACTCACTTCTGGGGGTAGAATCTATGCTTTTCAACATTACGCTAGACAGCCTCCACCAAACAGTGACTTCTTACTACTTGACCATTTAAATCGACCCCTCCTCTCCTTCTCAAAATGATTCCCAGTTTGCCCTGCACATAGTTTATTCTCAAATCTTATGCTTTTCTGCTCTCGTTTGACTCCTCTTCTCATTTTGCCATTTTACTGTTGCATCTCTGCATTATACTCACAACAGTTTTTAATACCATCTGTTATACACTAGTCATTTTGCCTCCACACATTCCTAAAGATAAGACTATTTCTTGAGAAAAAAATAGAATAAAGCAGGAGCAGATTCTCAGATGTAATCATCGTGATGTGCGATGAATATCTGAGCATTTGCAGAGTCATTACACTTTCAAATATTCCTTTTCTTGTCTGTATGGCGGAGACTCAGTAACACTCCTCCAAAGACAGCTGCCTATTGTAGTCTGGGTGAAAAGCTTCCCCAATGGATCTGTGCATAGTTTACCAATGAGAGCTCAAAAATGGTGTAAGTTTCAGATTTATGTGTGCATGTATATGCATAAATTGTATACATAGTTATTCATGTGTATGTGTGTATATCCATATCCATACACATACACACCTATATAATCATTTTGGGTTATCAGAGATGATATGGTTGCCTTTTTATAGAATATATCTACAAACCACCACCATAAACTGAAAAACAAACAATTCGGTCACCTACCAAACTACTGAATTGAAATCATGGAAATTGGATGGTTTTTCTGGGCCTATTTAGGTGTAGCTAATTTGAGAAGTAAGTGAAAGGAAGCCAGTTGTTTTCACATATGTATGACATCTGACAGGTTCGTCTGAGACCTCCAGCATACAGTCTTCACAGTCATGGCAAAGCACGGCTGTGCCGAGTCCAGCCGTAATGAGTGTGGTGCACTTGTATGAGTGTGGTCAATCAACCTGTCCTTTCGTTTGAGTTTCCGGTTAGCCACGTAGCTCTGGTTTCTCGGGCTCACACTTTTTACACTCTCGCCTGGGCACAGTACTTTGCATATGGCTTTTACTCAAAAAAGAGTAACTGAAACTCTCTCTTTTTAAACCTACTATTTAACTGGCCAAGAAGTTGCAAGTTTTAAAGATGTTATTTTTGAAAAATCTTGTGAAACTAGTTAACAATAGAACATTTATTGAGCACTTACTGTGTCCACTATGAGCATTGGAGGAATGGGAAGAAGTGGTAGAAAACAAGGAAGCCCATATCCACCTTCAGGCAGCTCCCAGACTTCTTGCATTATAACCCTGCCTCAAAGTAATTATCGAGCCACTGATCTTGTCTCTGGGCTGTGAAAGTCTAACCATGTTCTAGAAACAGACATAGCATCATTTCCTGCAACAGGCTGCACGAAAGAGAAGAAACTATGTGTACTGTGCTTTTCACTTTTTTTAGTCTGCAGAAAAACTCAGGAAAACCACATAGAGGAAGCCCAACTTTTTGGTGTAGCCAGTGTATGAACATGCCTGCTGACACAAATGATTATGAAACAGCTCCCTGCTGGTGCAGGCTCTGGGTCACATGCCCGCCCCTTCTCTGGTGACCCTTCAGAACTCCACATACACTGGGAAAATGACCACAAAGTCAGGAGGTCCCAGGAAAGGCATGTTCATTTACAACTGCGCCATAGCCATCTGGTCGGTAATCATAGCTACATCACCGTGACTCCTTCTGGAGGCTAAATGAAGAGAACATTGAGGTGTGAGGTAGGTTGGGGCTCAAAATGGTCATTGCCTGTGTACTACCTCACTGGAATATTTCAGAGCTCTGCCCCTTCTGTTATTTATTCTACACACATTTACTTCATTGTGCCAGGTTGCAATTTACACATTCGGGCCCTATGCATGAAAAGGATGTAGATCCTGTTCATAAAGGAATTTATATGTCTGGCGAGACTATTTGAAGGCCACAGATGTATGGCACCCACTTCTAACCTTCTGAAGGAACAACTGTGAGGCTCTGAAGCTATATACAGTATTCGCTTTAAGAAACGACAGCACAGGAAGTCCTAAAATATACCAGAGTAGGAATAGGTTGAGAATGATATTATGCTGCAGTTTAATGCATACTGTAGCCACGGGCAAGATATCTCATAACTAATTATATTCATTTTGCACTTAACAGAGACATTGAAAGTACAGATCTGAAAATGTGTAAGTTGAACTTCTGTTAAAATGACACCCTCCCTAGGGAAAATACTCCTCTTGCTCTACTTTAGGCTGCATCCACAGGCTGCCAAGACGCTTCATTTAATTGGGAGAAAAAGTCCATCCAACTGTTGTCAGGGATCATGTAACAACCCGTTGTTTGGCTGATTTTTTTTTCAAACCTTGTAACTGCACATTTGTGTTCTGGTGACCCAGCCTTAGGCTACTCGAGGGAGACAGAATTGAAAGAGGCAATGAAAAGGAAAATGTGCGTCGGTACAGAGTATGGGGGTTTATGACACTTCCGCATTTAATTATCCCAAAGGCTCTGCAGATAGTAGTACCATTATGGTCCCTGATTTTTAGGTGAGACATTATTTGAAGGGAAATGACAGAAGTAGGATTCAAGCATAGGTTTTCTGCCTCGAACCCTGTTTTTTTTTTTTTTTTCTCACATCATAAAATCCGGCATGTGCTGGGATAAATCTTTGTTAGAACCCTGTTTTCAATGCTGCTTAGTTTTCTCTTAATGTATAATGTGCACAAGTCAGAATTCAAAGCCTGGGGTTCTGTAAAAGAAGCCTCATGTGTGTCAGCTATCCAGAGCTAACTATTTGCATCTTGGGAATCTGGGAAACAGTGTGGCACTTATTGGTAGTCACGAGTTTCTTTCCTGTTAAGGCTAGAAGTTTAGTTCTGGCCTTCGCTTGGAATTTATCTAACAAGATAAATTCTTGTAAATATCTTTACAATAGGTCACAAAGAACGACATGTTATTGAAGGCAAAGCAATAGAATCAGGGCTTTAAATAAAGCTCAAAATACTTTCAGTAGAGAATACCTTAAGTCCACATCAACCAATATTTAAATAGTGCCTAAAATGGGCAGGACACTGTGCAGGTGTCAACTGGGAGCAAGGCGGGGCGTACACCTTATTTTGCCCTGAATAGTCTTGATGTATGGCAGTTGCCCCAGTGTCCTGTCTGCTTGGAGACAATGATTTCTTCATTCTCAAAAATGCCACAGTCAAGCTAGTTGGAGGAGATGCAAAATCAAGAAAAACTCAGGCTGTCCTCCAGGAGATTATATCTGATGAACGATAGAAGGAGGGATACGAGAAAAGTTTGCCTGTGTATGTGAAATAAAGCACAATGTTTCAACTGTTATTTTAAAATCATGTAAAGCAAATACTTTGGGAGTTTAGAAATAATGTATTTAGTTGGGGTTAATTACAGAGGAAAATAGCACTTTATGTCATTTTCAACGGCAATGATGAGAGTTACCAGAAATGTTGGGAAATGTGCAACATCTCCACTGGTGTAGAGAACCAGTGGTTCAGGCCTAATTGTCCATGGGGGAAGATCTAGTTTGCTCTAGTCTTCACTGAGCCAACCAGGCAATTTGAAACTTTGTATCAGTAAAGGGCACAAACCGCAGAGAATTCCTAGTGTCTCAGCTGTGGGTTTATATTCTATCCAATTCTGCTTCTATTTCCTCCTGCTCAGACTGATGCAGAAGTTAGTGTGATGACTAGGAAGTGTGATGCTTCTGAACCAAGAAAGCAATCTGCAAAAATGCCCATTAGAAACACTTTCCCCCTCTCAGTTCTGCGGTGAGTACCCTCTGTTCTTATGAGAGTGCCTATTTGAACTGCATGGCCTTTGGTGGTAAGAATATAAATTCTAGGCTGGTTTCTGCTGGAACAGCCTTAATCTGATTTTTAAAGCCTTCTACTTTGTGGTTACTCCCTACATTGAACAATTACATCTCCCCAGGAGGAAACTGGCCCTGTCTTCCACCAACTTCACAGCTGTTGTTGGAAACTTGTTTACTGCCTTGCTAAGGTATTTATTTTTAAAGGCTTAATATTTGCTTGCATGTGGATCACACTAGGCCCTCTGGGTGACAAGAAAGAGAAGCCCTAGCCATGACCTTTGACCTTAGTGGAATGGTCACACATCACATTTTGTTTAGTTCAGGTTTGTACCGGGTATCCTGATGTAACTATCAGTAGCATCCCTTTTAACTCTCAAACGTGCCCCAATTTGGATAAGAAATTATATGGTTCCCTAGATCCGTTAGACACATGGGGAACACAAACAGAAAAAGGCAACTAACACAACAAAGCCATGTGTGATCAATGCCGAATAGATGATGCATGCCGTCAATGAATGGAACCACATTTGAGAAGGAGGAGAGACTGCCGAGGACCTCGGCCATCTGCTAAACTGCTCGAAGAAGACGAGACGAAAGTTGGCTCTGGAGGAACGTGTAGAATTCCAACAGGCAATGAAGAGAGGAGATCAGGCAGTAAAACCTTTACTTGAGAGACTCCTAAAATCATAGCAAAGCATAATTTTTCATGCTAAACAGGTACTCGTAAAAATGACTCCCTCCCCTCTTCCAAGTAGCCAATATTACAGGCAAACCAGCTTGGCGGCTTGCACAGAAAACCCATTTTGGTCCATTTAAACATGTGGGTGTTTTCCAAATGTTCACTCTGATTCCCCACCACATTAATGAGCTATTTGCCTTGCTGACATAAATACTATTTCATGGTTATGGAGGGGACAGAACATGTGCCAGTCAAGGAGTCCCCAGGGCAGCCAGGGATGGCAGTTCCAAGATGTGGAATTGCACACATCACCCATTTGCTATTTGGCTGCATATTCAACCTTCCTCTTGGTCCAAATGGGTACAGGGACACCGTAAGAAGGGAATGCCGAATGCGAACACAGGCTTAGTTTTCAAAGACCCCTTCAGGATGTAGTGAAATTGTCCATCAGTATTACTTAGCTTTCAAAATGTCCATAGTAAGGAGCATGGGGTTTACTGCTTTTGAACCTGAGGTGTGACTGTCACAACCACCCAATCTTCTCTGAGCATCATTCCATTAAATTAAATACACATGGCTGTTTGATTCTAGGAGTTTTATTATATCAATGGTTTTTAGACTTTTTTAAAGGATTAAAACCATTTGTTCAGACAAAACCTTAGAGATAATGTTCATTTGTATGGGACAAAACTTGCTGATTACTAATCCAATATCCGCTCTCCCCCTCTTTTTATTAACAAAACCCTGGTTTTCACTTGGAGCAGCAATATCCCCAGTTTAAAACAATAAACGCTGAATTTTCCAGCTTTCCTTTTACCTAAAGGTGTTTAGATGACACTGATCTAGCCAAAAGACAATAAAAATATTAGTTGTCCAAGAAAGAGGTCTAACTCATCTTACATGTACCTTTTTGCTAGTTCCCTTTCCTTCCAGCTTGAATTATAGACATGATGGCTGGAGTTTTGGCAGCCTCCTTGAAAACGTGAAAATGGGGTCATACTCTGAAGATGTAGGGAAAAAAGCCATAAAGAACTTGGCCATCTAATGATATCATGGAAATATCATCTAACCTCTGAAATACCTACTTCTGAACTTGTTTATGTGAGAAAAACATTCTCTTATTTCTTTGTGTTATAGTTTGAAAATCTCTGCATTAGCAGAAAATGGGAAAGTTTATCATTAAACTATTAAACTGATAAATGTTGATCTGTTAAATGTTAAACTAACAAACCAGATACCTCTGTGGTTAAAATAAAAGCAATAGAGACCAGAGTTCTACCTACCATAATATTTGAATTATAAGATATTTATTCAAAAACTTTGAGTTAATATGAAACTTCTGGGGGCACTAATAATAAAGGGTCATCTGTAAATTATTTAACTTTATTAGAATCATGACCCTTTGCTTGACTGTAGATTGCTCTCTGAGGTAGAAATATTGGAGGAAACTGTAATTTCTTCTGTTCAGAGTTAAGGCTGGCAAATCTGGTGTGGTTTAATGCAGCCTTTAATTGCTGTTGGATACCCTAAATTCAAAGACACAATAGGTTTTTGTTTATGTAGTGTTCCATTCTTTGGAGAACTACCCTCCTCCATGTCAGCCTTGGGCCGTTCCTATGGATCCATGGGCCTGACTGTTCCCCTTGCAAAGGCATCAGTTTGGTCACTTGACCCAGACCTGGACTATCTGACTCTCCATGTCCTAGCTACCAGAGAGTTAAGGATGTTCTTGACCAAAGACACACCAATGAGAGTACACACGGGGCTGTGCTCTGGAGCAAAAGGGAAAACTCTTTTCCTGGATCCTGTGTTGTAGAGGCTGTGCACCTTTAAGCTGCTGGAGGCTCCCTTACTACGACATAGAAAGAACTTGCCTGAAAATGGAGCTTTAGAACATTATTTACAAGACAACACAGATCCAGGCATGTTGAAGACATTGGACTTTTTCAGTTATCTGAGTCCATTAATACCTCTTTCTATTTCTGTCATTTGCTGTCAAAGAGTTTCAACCAGTGCAGGTAGGTCTATGAACTGTGAGAAACTGAATTAACTTGGCTAAGCAGAATCCGCAACTGATGGAAACAGGACTTTAATGTGGGCTATCTGGTACTCGTCTCCATCTTCTTTTCACGACACAACACTGCCTCCCGAAGCCAATGAAAACCAATCAGGGTTTATGGAAACCATGTTGATTTACCATTAGGCTTTCTAAAGTATAAAGTGTCTACAAATATAGTTTCCATGTTCCAAATTTTATGCTAATTCTAACTGGTAAAGTTATGAAGCAGAGTTATCATTCTCTGTTATGAAAATAATGTCATATTTCCAAAGCTTTAGAGAATGTTTTAATGAGTCAAATCCTTTCTGAACACCTACTATGTCCATGGCATTAGATTAGTTGTTAACGGGGAAAGAGAAGAATAAAACAAATGGAAATAAACAGTCAACCGTAACATTTTTAAGTCACTATATTTCAAGATGGGAAGTGGTAAGCGCCATAGTACCAGTGCGAATAAAATGCTGTTGTAGAAAGGAGCGGGTCAGTAGGGGACATGTTACTGGAGCTAAGCAATAAAGGACTAAATGTGAGGCAGTGTGGGCAGGGCATTTCAGGCCAGTGCTGTTGAACAGAACCTTCTGCCATGTGGAAATCTTCTATATATTCCCTGTGTAACATGGTAGATACTGGCCACAGCTGGCTATTAAGCACTTGAAATGTGGCTGATTCACTAACTGTATGGCTAATGTCTACCATGTTGGCCACTATAGTTCTGGACAAATAAATAACTAGCAGAAACAAAGGTATGGACTAGGGAAAATGGAAAGCACAGAATGTGCATGAAAGAGAAAGCAACTTGTCTATTTCAGCTGAAATTGAGCTTATAAGGCAGTGAAGAGAGAAATGATATTTGGTAAAGTTGACTGGGTTCAAATCATGAAAGGTTTTTCACTTTGGGCACTGTTTGAGATCAGTAAGGAGCAGATAATGATTCCCAATCTAAGAAGTGGTCCGATCGGCCTTATGCTATAGGAAGATTAAACTAGCAGCTGTGGATGTAAGAACTGGGAAGAATACATCATAGGAGCAGAGATACCACATGGAAGATCAGAGTGAGAGTCCAGACAAGTTAATGAAAGCCTGAAGACAAGTTAATAAAAGACAGTGACAAAGGAAATGTAGTAAAAAAAAAAAGACAGATGTGAAATACATCATGAAAATAGAAACAAGACCACTAAAAACTGATTAGAAAAATTAGAGAGTGAGGGAGAGGAATGCATTTTGGAGAACAAAGAATGGAAAATAACTTACAACAGAAATAGATTTGGTAGTATAGCTATCCGGTTTAGAGAGACATTCTGAATTTTATTTTAGATCTTTTGGGTAAAGGTGCTAGCTTTATCAATAGGATTAAAGAGAAATGTTTAAAAACACAACAGAAATTTGGGTTGGGGATTTTCTGTATATAGACCAGGGATTAGGCCAAATCTGGCCTTTCACCTACTTTGTCACTAAAATTTTGTCGGAATACAGCTACCCTCACTTGTTTATGTATTATCTATAGCTGCTTGGAAGCATAAATGGAGAGTTGAGTGGTTTCAACAAACCGTCATTCTCCCAAAGCTGAAATTATTCACTGTGTAGCCTTCTGTGGAACTTGTTTGCTGACCCTGATATAGGTTATAGAAGTCACTGAAATGCATGAGAGTCTAATAATTTTACTATGGGGAATTCTATTATTAATTAGAATTTAATAGAATACCCTATTGACTATTATGACTATATTGATATATCTATAATATACTAATATTCAGAATGAAACTGGAATGGGCCTCCATGATCTTAAAATACCTCTCAGATCACCAAGAAAATACTAAGTTCTTTTCTGTATAAAAATACTGCAGAATGTGTTGTATTATTGTCTAGATATTTGGAAATTAATACTCATTTTGTGATTTATATTAAATTACTTATTAGCCAAATATTTTATTAGCAGAGAACTTTATTTTTTTGTCTGTACCAAATTTTTAATACATACACATACATATATGTTTTAAATCCATATGAAATTTTTACTTTGTTAAAGTTCCATCAATTAATGGAAACTAAATAGGATTGGAAGTATAAGTTTTAGGCTCAATCTTGTGTGGTCAAAGGAGTATGGGCAACTGTATCTTATAGGGAGAATATCTTTAAGTATTAGTATAATAAAAAGAATAAAATAAGGGAAGAAAGAAGGATGTGAAAGAAGGGGGAAAGAGGGAGAAGTGTAGAAAGAAACAAAGAAAAGACAGATTAAGTTATTGTAAAGTTAACAAGTTAAAAGCCTCTATCACACAGGGTACATATGGGTAGATATTTAGTGCTAACAGACTCAGGGAGGCAAAAAAACCTTTCCAGAGTCTGAGAGAAAACATGAGGAAACAACCCAACAAGCAAAAGAATATCATAGGATGTAGAAATAGTGCAAAAAGTAGGAAAAAAACCATCAAAATGCCACAATTATTGTCCTCAGAGAGAGAGAATGCTTAATAAAATCAAACAAGCAGAACAGAAATAAATATTAAAAATTGAAAATATGGTTGCTGAGCCAAAACATTCAAATAAAAGTTTGGAGAACAATATGGGAAAATCTTTCAGACAGTAAAGAAACAAAACAAGAATATGAAAACAATAGGCAATAAAAAAATCTGAGGATCAGTCCAAATGATGTGTCCCTGGGTTCATGACTAACATGAATTCTAGCGAGATGGATCAGAGAAAACAGAGGGAAGAAGTTATCAAAGAAATAATATAAAAAATTAAAGTCATGAGTTTCCAGACAGAAAAGCAAAACAACAGACCAACCAATCAAACAAACACCACACGCACCAAAGTGTGTCATCGTGACACTCCAGAGCACCAAAGCTAAAGACGAGTTTCTACAAGTTTCCAGAGAGCGGGGAGGATGGTAGATAGGTCACCACACAATCTGGTTTGTCTGGAATAGCCTCGCTTACCTTTGTCCTGGCATCCCATTTGCTTTGTTGTTCATCTAAAATTGGCAGTTCTTTACAAATCAGTACAATTAACTGAGCCATTAAAATAACCCATAGTGGTTTTATAGGTCCCTGCTTTGTCTTTCTAGTTTCTGCTACAAGTTGTGTCATGCAATGAACAGGATACGCACTTTAAGACATTGCTAAACCTGAAAGACAATCAGCAATAGCCCATCTTTTTCTTCTTCACGCTTTTTTCAAACTCCCATTTTGTTAAGCTATAATTGACATATGGCGTTGTGTAAGTTTAAGGTGTACAATGGTGGTTTGATACATGTATGTATTGTGAAATGATTACCACAGTAAGGTTAGTGGACACATCACCCATCACGTATTGTTTTTGGTGGCAAGAACAGTTAAGATGTACTCTGTGAGCAATTTTCAAGTATATTATACAGTATTGTAAACTAGAGTCCCCATGCTGGGTATCAGCTCCTGGAACTTGCTCACGTTATAGCTGGAACTCGGAGCAACACCTCCCATTTTCCCCACACCCAAGCCCTGGCAACCACCATTCTACTTTCTAGTCTATGAATCAAGCCTTTTAAGGGGACTATGTGGTAATGAAAAAATACAATAAAAATTATTAAATAAAAATTAGTAAATAAAAAGATCCCACACATGAGTGAGATCATACAGTATTGTCTTCCTCTGTCTGACTTATTTCACTTAGCATAAAATCCTTGAGGTACATCTGTGATGTCACAAAAGGCAGGATTTCCTTCCTTTTATGGCTGAACAAGATTTCATTATTTGTGTGTATATGTGTGTTATCACATTTATAAAATAAATTTTATCTATTGATTTTTAGAAAGGGGGACAGGAGAGAAAGAGAGAGAGATTGAAACATCGATTTGTTGTTTCAGTTTTTTATCCAGCATTTACCCAACATTGGTTGCTTCTTCTATGTGTTCTGACTGGAAATCGAACCTGCAACCTTGGCCTATCGGGGCACTGCTCTAACCAACTGAGCTACTAGCCAGGGCCCTAGCACTTCTTTATCTATTCTTTGTCAGTGGACGCTTCGATTGTTTACACATCTTGACTATTGTGAATAATGCTGCAATGAACATCAGGGTGCAGATACCTCTTTGAGATAACTGATTCCACTTTTTTTTAGATATATACCCAGGTGTCCCTCACCTTTTCTTCATGCTGTGTAAATAATCTCTCCCTTTAAAGTACAGCATTTCTTGCTTATAAAACAAATGGAAAAAAACACTCTCACACTAACTTTTGGTCAGTGGTAGGAGTTGACACCATGACTCTGCCAGGCACTTGGAGTGCCTCCTGGTTGGGCAATGTCTCTGCGAGGTGCAGGAAGCCATCAGGCTCCCAGTCGGTGGAGCAGTGGGAATGTAGGAAATACAGGTTAAACGTCCAGGAAAATAGGACTGGAAAACAGAGGCCGAGCTTATGCAAAGATCATATAGAGTTGCCTTAATATTTATGCTATAGTGGTTTCGTCACTTAGTTTACAGCGTAAACCTAAAACTATTTATCTTATTGTCTGATGATCCTTTTTAAATTTTCTAACAAAGCTCTTTTAGCCCTAGTCTATGTTTATATTTAAATGTTAGAAGTAAATGCTTATATTTAAAATAAAATGATATGCTTAATTTCCATTTTTCAAAATAGTTGAGAGGGTGAACATATAACTTGCATGCAACGTTTGTCAACATTTCCCATCTGGAATAACAGTTGTCACCACAGTGTTGTGTACAAACCACCGCAAAACTTAGTGGTCTCAACAACAAGCATTTGTATTCATGCTCAAGGGTCTGCATTGATTATGGTTTGGGTGATCTAGGCAAGACTCAGCTGGGTGATTCTACCACAGGTGCAGGTTGGCTGGCACTGACTACGGTCTGCAGGTTTGATTTAGATGTGCTCCGGCTGTGTTGTCTGTGGCCCTGTCTTACCACACAGGTGGTAAACACACAGCCTGTGATCCGGCCCTCCACCTTGTTTTACCTGGCCCGGCACCTTGTTTCTACCCAGCGGCAGTGCTGAGCTCTCACTTACCTGTTAAGGAGTAGTTACATTTATACAGTCCTAAAATTGCATTGGGCCCTTTGAAGGCAACCACGAGGCTGATGTGGCCCCGGTGAAATTGAGTTTGACACCCCTGTTTTATGGGTTGACAACTACCAAGGTTTTCAAAACACAAAAACAAGAAAGACCCCATAACAAGGTTTAAGGATTTGACTCACATTAGAGTGCCAAACATTCCCATGGCTAACGCATGTTGCATGTGTAAGAAAGGTATTTCTTGAATAGGAATCCAAACTATCACCTTTTTCATCATGAGGGCCAGACTAATATCATTAATCACATGACAGAACACACAAATCTGATGAACAAGCATCAGCACCTATTTCAAAAGTTACTAATTAAACAAAACTGCTTGAGTCTGACAATTTAACATGTGCAATGGAAGAAAACACATTTGCTTATCATTCCATGAAGCATGGCTTTTCACTTAGGTCAAACGACTGCTACTAATTTTGCTCACCAGCACACAGTTTTTTAAAAAATGAAGCAGTAGCTTGTTATGTGCAAAATTCCTAATGCAATTTCATATCAATGTCATTGGATTTCTATAAGTAAATTAATTACGATAATGATTTAGTTTAATTCATGGAATCAAAAGGAAAATAACTTTTGAGATTTTATTTTATCAAAAGAGAAATGTCAGATATTATTAAGAATACCATTGTAAAAGTAGTTAAAAGGTTCTACATTGAAGATAAAATGTCTACTTTTGCTATAGTAATGTAATGTGAAATTTATTGAGTCAAATTAGGATACTCATGGAACAAAAAAAGGTAGTACTTGAAATAGGTTTTACTCGGAGGGGTGTCAAACTCATTTTCACCAGGGGCCACATCGGCCTTGCAGTTGACTTCAAAGGGCCAAATGTAATCTTAGGACTGTGTAAATGTAACTACTCCTTAACTAGGGGCAAGGAGCTCGGCGCTGCCACTGGGTAGTAAAAAGGTGCTGGGCCAGATAAAACAAGTTGGATTTGATCCTTGCGGGCCTTGTGTTTGCCACCTGTGGGTTATAGTGTGTGCATAATCCATAATCACTTTTAAATAAACTGTAGTAAAATCAAAGTTGTAGTTGTGCACACTAATCACAGGAAAGTGTTGTGAGTCAAAACTTACGAGTAAAGTTGACCTTTGAACAACACAAATTTGAATCCATTTATATGTGGATTTTTTTCAATAAATATAAATGGGCTCTCCATATCACCCAGTTTTACACTTGATTCAAGCAACCGTGTATAGAAAACAGTGTTTTCAATCTGCATTGGGAATCTGCAGATGCAGAGGACCAAGTGTATGCATTGTTCTTTACCATTTTATATAAGTGACTTGAGCATCCTCAGCTTTTATCTGTCAGGGTTCTAGAGTCAATCCCCCAGAGAGGCCAAGGAACGACGGGGGAGTCAAAAGTATATGCGGATTTTCTGTAGTATATACTACATACACTGTAGTGTATGTGGTGACTGTAGTTTCATACATGCAAAGTACACAGTTAAAGTTAACCATAACTTTGTTTTACATAAAGCTGAGGTTAAAAGAGAAAAAAAAAAAAACTCAAAGGGACAAAGAAAACCACATTATGGGAATATATATTTTCTCACTTTACTGCCCATTTTCAATTAGGTATGAAAGACAGTTAAACTTTCGAGAAGAATGACTTTTCTTAAAGCCCTCACCCAAAGATATGTTTTTATTAATTTTAGAGAGAGAGGAACGGGGAAAGAGAGAGACAAACACTGATGTGAGAGAGAAACATCAATCAGTTGCCTCCCATACATGCCCTGACTGGGGATTAACCCCATAATAGGTATGTGCCCTGACCAGGAATCGAACCTGCAACATTTTGGTGTATGGGATGATGCTCCAACCAAATGAATGACCTGGCCAGGGCAGAACTTTTTTTTTTTGACAGCATTATTAAGGTTCTACCATAGTATTACACTTTTGTTTTGAAAATTCTAAACTATAAATTTTATTCAGGGAGAATTAGAAAACTTTTATAAAAATATTCAAAAGAAATGGTGCTTCAAACTGGCTTTTAAAGCTTTTAGTGATTAAAATTCTTAAAAAACAAACTTTGCATGTGAAAACATAATTTATTCTTACAAAAACAAGGAAGGAATTGAATGAATTAAATGATGTTAGCTCACATGATGAACAGAAGGTAGTTTTGAAATTCTATAATTGTGTTTTGAAATCTCAACTCGTGAGAAAATTTTTTTCATGTGTTCTCCCTTTAAAATGTGTAATTTATGTTATATACCAAAATGGAATAAAATTAAGAAGACTTATGATGTTGCAGCATCTAAATTTTGCAAAACAGTAAAATGATTGCAGATAGGGAAAACCTATTTGATGTGTTTTGTCTCCCAAACACTTTGAAAAAGAAAGCACTCTGAATGAAGGATACAAACAGCGCTTTAAAATAGACTAAAATATTTAAGCAATTCAATAAACTCCCTTAAGAATATCCACCATTGAGCAGAATTTACTCTGTAATTACCAAATACCTCGGCAGCTAGGAGAGAGTATATTTTTCTCAGAAAAAAAATTATGATGAATAAAGAAAAGTCAGTTAAGGTTGTCAAAATGTCAACTTCGTTAATTATTAAAAATATAACTTTAAAGAAGACTGCTGGCAATTTTTTGGGAAAAATAAATACAATGAGACCATTAAAAATACATTGTTCAGCCCGTGGGCCGGTGTGGTTTGTTTGAGCAGAGTCCTCCTGCAAGGCTAAAGATTGCCTTGAAACATACAAGAAACAGCAAATAAAAGCATAACTATGGGACAACAAATTGATGTTTCTCTCTGTCTGTCTCTCTTTCCTCTCTCTCTAAAACACATAAATAAAAATTTAAAAAACATATTCTTCAGAAAATTTCTAATGTCATTGTACTAGAACTAGGTATAGCTTTAAATGATTAAATTACATAGATAGATATCAATTGTCCCTCTTACACTATTTTTAATATTCAGATAATCAATATGCATAAGGATATTTTTTACTTTACTGTACATGAGCATATACATCACTTTAAATTTTTACTGGAATTTTAAGTAATTTTTTAATGGAATTACTTTTTATAGGTCAACCAATATATAATAGCAGTGTAGGCCCTACAAGGCTGGCAGCGCCCAGAGCCCACCACCACCACCTAGGGAAGCTCAGCAGCTGTGACCTCACATCCCGCTTTGTCCGACTGGGACGGGTCAGTACGATGTGACCCTGACTCTGGCTGCACCTCGGAGAGAAACAAAGAGCAGCACCCAGGACCAGCATCCACACAATTACAGCTCGACGCGTAGGTGTATCTTCTGCATTGCCTGTTTGTTGCTTTGATCATAATTTCAAGTAAAAACAGCCAAGTGAAAAATCATCCTTCTCTTCAATTGTCAACCTGGATAAGCTTGGTGGCCTGTCCTACTTCTACTGATATAGAAACTAGAAATTTAGATATAATCACAATGAGCCTGTAGGGAAAGGGATTGAGATAAGAAAGATAATTCTCATTTTCCCTAGAGGAAGTTTTATTATTCAGTAGGCAATGTCTAAAAGTTTTTAAATAATCAAAAAATAGCATTATAAAAACACTGTGGATAAATATAAAAATTGATAGCAGAAAGAAATGCAAAATGGTTGAAAGTGAGGATGGATTTGGGGTTGAGGGGCAGGGAGGTTGGCACAAAGTTTTGTTGTGGTATTTGAGCTTTAAACTTTTGAACATGCATTGTTTTGATTCTTGAAAAGTAGATAAGGTTAATATTTTCAATTAAGTAGTTAATATACATGGTGAAAAATCAAGTTTTCCTTTCCCTGACATTGCCGATTTTCATGAGTTTCTACTTATGCCTCTGATTTCCTCCTGTTTTCTCACAAATTCAGCTTAAGAAATTACTAATTAATTATGATCCAAGGCCATGCAGACTGACCTAGACAATCCAAGAATGGTTAAACCATCATGAAAGGTTTTGTTAGGTAAATTTTAATCCCTTTACAATTCAAAATTTTTCTAACTTAAAGCATTTTTACAAATATACAGTGATTGGTATCTGGAAAAGTAATAAGCTTCTTTGTATTCCTATATGGCTCCTCCAATATCACTCATTCGAATTAATTAATGTAAGACATTACCTGTGCCCCCAGACTTCCTTCTCACTGTGTTAAAGGAAAACAGAGACCACCGTCTTCCAGTTTTCCATGCTGCAGATAAGGCTTATGGGCGCGTTATTATAAATCAAGATGAGTGGAGGGTGGAAATTCTGGGATGAAGGAAGTTACACCCAAGATTAAACTTGTTAATGAAACATTTTTTAGTAATCACTGACTTCTCCTTCCTTTAGTTCTGGGTAAACAAGTTAAGAATGCTGAGTGTTGTGGGCTGGCCCACAGGTTTCCCTGCAACACATTGTCTGGACTGTGTTACCGAAATGCCCGTCACTGTCTGTACGTTAGTCCCTGAAGCTTGCAAGGAGCTGTTGTGACTTGCTCATTCCCAGTGTTCAAATCGTTCAGCTATGGTGTCAACACCTTGAGGTCAAGTCTCTGATCATGACCAGCCAGGCTCACTATTCCTGGCAGTGGATTCTGTTTCACTGTGCTCAAACCTCAGATCAGCTTCTGCCCAAAACAGGCTTAATCAGCAGTGAAAGGCAGAGTAAGTTGCACTGGAATTGCCGAGAGAGTGAGTACAGGGTCAACTTAGGGCCTGGGTAGAGTTTCACAGCAGGTTGAAAGTAGTATCAGGTAAAAAAATGCGAGTTAATATTGAGGGCAATTTATCCATTACCAGCCAGGTCCAGCCTTCTCTTTAACAGAAGGAAGTAACTGATCACAATCGTGGCTACACTCAGGGAGGCTCACAGGGCGTCCAGACAGGCGTGGTTTTAAGTGCTTTTTCTGTCTTATCTCATTTAGTCCTCATCACATCCGTAGGTGGTATTTCCCTTTCAAGGGATTAAATAAAAGAATGCCTGAAAATGCTTAGCTCGGTGCCTGACATTGCATAAAGAAGTATTAGCTTACTATCATCACTAATCATCAATAAATACTCATCAATTTGCTGTGGTTATAAAGCTGAGTCTTTCAGAATCCTACCTCTCCAAGGTAGACTTTGCCCCTTGGGAAAATATATTCTTTGATTACAGTAGCTAATAATCTCAACAAGTGAGGGCAAGATAAAAGAAATTTCTCAATATCAATGCTAGCAATAGGAGTACATCATGTGTCTAGATACTGATTACATATGACTTTCCTGGGCCAATGCCTCCTCAGTCTAACGCTAACATTTCTGCCCAGTAACAAGAGATTCAGTCTCACAGCCTCAACTTTCCAAGGGGAGAATGGGATGCCTAGGCAGACAGCGGGAACACTTTCAAAGAGACATGCAGCTTGTTAGCGAAAATGCTGAAGAAGAAATTTAGGCATCAATTAATAATTCTCATTTTGAGAATTCCCAATGTTAACAACACATACTGATAATATTTCTTTAAAAGTTAGTGAAGATTCAATCATGTATTGCTAGGTGTACATTTGGAAACAAAACAATGAAAACTTTAATTAAAACCTTTAACTGGAAAAATTATGTCTTAAAAATAGACATTAAAAAGTTAAACATTAGAGTCCTGGGTGGCTACTGTTGGGGTGGGCATGAGGCATGACGAAGGGTGATTAAATCAAGGACTGTGGCAAGATTAAAACCTGACCCTGAGCCCAACTAGCTCTGTAACCTTGGGGAAGAGGTAAAGCCACCTTTTTACATGTGCATTTTTGCATCTGTAAAATAGGATTCTTTAAATAGTTTTCGTAGGAATTATATGAGATCACACATATAAGTACTTGGAACAAAAATGGTAAGTACTCAATAAATGATGGTTATAATGATAATGAGGAGGAGGAGGAAACAAGAGATCCAGGAAGCACCTTAGACGCCACAGAATTTGCACAACAGAGGGGTTATTTTCTAGTCATTCAATATAAACAATTTTCTCATCTTACCAAAAACTCAGGCATATCCAACCCCTCCTGTCCTCACAAGTCAGCTCAAAGAAATGCAATCCTGGGCAAGAAAGGATTGAGAAGTTCATCAAGTGTCGCTCACAGTTAGTACCCCTCAAGTGATGCATATTTGCATCCAGTGGGTCTCAAACAACCTCTGACACACAGTAGACATTCAAGAAATATAACCAAACAGCACAGGAAGAACATTTAGTAGGACAGCAATTCCTAGTCAAATAGAACTGCCAATACAAATTTCACGGAATCCAGAAATTATCTGCAAAGTGCAAATGGCCTCATACAGGGAACCAACCATTCTATCCTCTGGATAATTTCAGGAAACACAGAGGACAAACACTGGGAGATAGAGAATCAGAAGACGGACAGAGAAGAGGTTCCAGACCAACGAGGAGGAACTGGGTCTTAACATCAAGCCCACATTTTTTCACTTGTTACTTAGTTAACTTACGGCGAATTGCTTCTTGTTCTCGAATTGTTTCTCATTCCCATTCCCTAGTATATTTGGTCTTTTTCGGTCAGTCCTTCCATTTAAAAGCTCCTTCAGTTATTGTTAATGACACCGGGAACGGCTGGGCCCCGAAATGACAATGTTAATAAATGACAGTTTTAGGATGGATAGTCCAAACTAGGTAGACACGACATTTCAGTAAAGTGATTTTTCCCCTGCATGAGGTTTAATCCCATCTCAGCGTTCTAAGCATTATACTTCACATCAATTTGTTCTTTTGATCTCAATATTACCTTTGTAAGCAGATAAGAAAAGTGTTATCACAGCCATTTTACAGATGACAGAATCGAGCTTCTTGACGTTTAAGTTCATTTCCCAAGCTTACAGAATCTATGTTAGAACTGAGAGTACAAATCCAGGCCAAGCTAAGTAAAATCAGATCCCAGGACCTGTCCTATTTACCACATTGCTGCCTTCGGAGAAATGCTTTTGTGAATAGTGTCATGTTTTTATTTGCTTCTGCCTTCAAAATATTACATTTAAAAATCCCATTTAGATTTAAGTCTACTATATGTTGAATATGCAGTGTCTGCACTGTGAAAAACCTTGTCATATTTCTAAGAATCCAAGAGCTATATACAGTCTGAGAGGAAAATCAATTATAATGGAAATGATGGATGCATTGAATGGGATGGATCTTTAAAATATTCATTTCACAGAAGAAAATGTATTAGAATTAGGCTCCATGCTAATATAGTACAGAAAATATTAATATCAATAACCCTTTGGGATAGAATTAGGCTGATAGTTCAGCCCAGCTTAGCCCTAAATTTCTGTTTAACATGAAATTTAAGCAGTCATACACAGTCACATTCTGGCGTCTGTGGCTTGTTTTGTCTCCAGACAGGCTGAGATATGTTAAGTGTGATATAGTGTTCACATGTTATGTGTGAAAATGTTCTTTTGGTGGATGGGTTACGGAGATTGTGAATTTACAGCCCCAACACCTTCAGATAGATACACATTTGTAGATGGTAATTAGGGACTCTCCTTGTGCATTCTCAACGCCCCCACCCCCAGGATCTGCTGTTTGTCTGCTTTATCTTTTGTTTATCTTTGCCAGACTCACAGCGAGGAAGAAGAGGCTGCTGTTCCGCACGTTCCCAGGTCTGAATCCGTCCTCGATGATGTGTTGAACCAGCTGATGTAGGGTTGCTATTTAACTCGTTCAGAAAGGTTACTGTGGGTCTTATCTCTTCTCTTACCCGAGGATACTGTGAAGACATCAACCCTGAATGAGTAAACTAGGTGGTGTGGGATGAGTCAATCATTCCATTCGAGGAGCAATAGATGCATGTCAGCCGGCCAAGGTCTTTGACATCCTTCCTCAGTACCCTCTTTTCTGAGTTACCTTTTAACATGCTAGTAGAACACTGAGTATAAATGACTGAGTGAGTTCTCCAGCCAGAAGAGATGTTAGGGATTATTGAAAGTCATCCAATCATTTCATGGACATAGAGGCACCAAGAGGTGACATACTTCTTCCAAGGCCATGTAAGTAGTAGTAACAACTGGAAGTAGAAACCAAATTTACTGAAACCCTTTTGCTTCAAACTCTGCCTTCATACCCAGTCAAATAAATAACTTAACTGAGATGGCCACTGAATCAAAAGGGTTGTTTCGATTGAATTGATGTAATAAACTTCCTGCAACTAGGATTTATTTTTCAATTGAGCCACAGCACTGATAAATAGACTTCAAGCTGATTGAGCCTTTTAGATTTAATTCTTTCTGGATTCCTTGGGCCATTCTCTCATTTGGCTCGACCTCAAAATAAAGAACCCCAGCTCATTTTATTCCTTAAAAATTGCAATTAGGCATGCCATGTAAAATGTATAGTCTTGTGTGATTATAGTAGGAATTGTGCCATTACATCCTCTCAGCCAAAGATGATTTTATTATGTAGAACTAAATTGAAGCCATGGAAGTGGAAAACAGTATTTTTAAAACACCAAGAAAGAACAACCACTGCAAAGAATGTGATAACATCTAAACACATAAAGGTTGGGTTTTGACTAAAACTTAATGTTCTTTGAAACACAGAATAATGGCAACCATGAAGGAAACAACCAGCACCACCTTAAAATTTCTCAAGCATGTGTCAGGGGAAAATGTACCATTTAGTAGGTGCACTGGCAATCATCACCGAGTATCTGACAGCTACTTTCGGTTTCAGAACAAAGGAATTTCTGTCATCCAAGGTGGGAAATTGGACATAAGTTGTTATTTGTTCTTGGTCTGGTGTTTTAAAAGTTATGAAGTATTTATGCATGGTCATAGCAAGGGACAGTGGAATCAATTACGGAATGCGTTTAACACAGGCATGCACGAAGGCATGTCAAATTGGTGCAAAGAGAGAAAGTTGGGTCATCAGAGTGTTTACCATAAAAGTCTACTGCATCTGTGTATAAACGTTTCCGTTAAAGCCACACTGATTCAGTTTTTATATAATCTGCTATTTCCAGCAGCAAGTTCATTCCCTGAAGGTTTCATGCCAAATTTCTTTTAGGATTTCCATGTGACTTACATTAGCATTTCTGGCTCCAAAACTACCTCTAATGAACCACTTACAGTTTTTTTAAGAGTGCCTGAAAAATTAGGCTGTGACGGTTATCTGAAACATAATTTGATATGCTGTTTAATTATTTAATGTGCTGTTTAAAAATTGAAGTGTGGCCCCTGGTTGATTGGTTGATACAGTACCATTAAGGTAGATTTGAAGCCCCTTCAAGACCATAATAATCAGCTGAGCCCTTCACAGTCTGGCTTTGTATAGTACATCTGTCCTAGTAAAATGCTAATTCAAAATGTCAACTTCAATGTTTTAAGAGTATGTCTTTAAAATATTGCTAAAACCTACCTCTTAACATAACAATTATTATGCTGAGGAAATTGAATGAAATTTTCTGTGAAAGTGAATGTGAAATAATCCATATAGTGCTTTTTAATATATTTAGGGGCATTTTCACCTACATCCTATCTCCAAAATCTCAAGAAAATACACAAATCTTTTCTACATACATGTATGCTAACCTAGCATAGTTCAAATCTTTGCAATAGTGGTGGATCTTGAGACAAACTGTGATAATTGTCAGTCACTTTTAACAAATGATAATTGGACATCATGACAAAAACTCACAACCTTTTCACAGGAGGAAAATGGGAGTGATGGCCCTCTCTGTCACGTGTTATCAAACTGCAATTATTTTTTGTGAAAAAAACAATACTGCATTTTCCCCCAGAGTAACACAAAAGAAAATGAAAATGGAACTAAATAAAATGCAGCTTAGATAAATAGTTTTTTAAGAAACTCTAAAGACCTCTGCATTAGAATCATCTGTGTTACTTGTTTAGCATGCAAATTCTCGGCTAGCCTCAGACCTAGAGAATCAGAGTGTTCTCTAAAAGTTGAAAACCAGTGATTGAGATACTTAGCTACTTCTTGTTTCAGAAAGTCTTCCCTGACCTCAAAACATGGCTGTTTAACTTTCCCATACTCTTCTTTCTTCACGTCACCCTTATATTGTCATGATTGCACAGCGGGCAGGGTCTGTGTCTTATTCTCTGTTGTATTCTCAGAGCTGAGAATAGTAAACGAAGCATGGGAAACCTTTAAGAAATTATTTGTTGACTTCCAGTCAAGATGGCAGTGTAGGCAGACATGGCTTACCACTTTGCACAACCACATCAAAATTATAACTGAAGCACAGAACAACCATCACTCAGAACCATCAGACATCTAGTTGAATGAAAGTCTGACAACTGCAGAATTAAAGAAAATGCATCATCCAGACTGGTAGGAGGGGCGCAGAGGTGAAACAGGCTGGTCCCACACCCATGTGTGGTGGATAAAAATTCCAGAGGGATATCTCAAGGGCGAGGAGTCCCCGCCCCATACCAGTCCTACCAGCCTAGCGTTCCAGTGCCAGGAAGGTAAGTCCCTAAAACTTTTGGCTGCAAAAACCAGTGAGAATTGAATTGGTGGAAGAAACTTCTGGAGCCCTAAGCAGTTCCTTTTAGAGAACCCACGGGTGGACTCTCCTATTCAGACTCACTCTTTCTGAGCTCCAGCACCAGAGTAGCACTTGAAAGACACCAGTGGTATACATGGAGGAACTGACATGTCTGGCATCAGGTGAACAAAGGCCATTCTCCCTTTTCTAAACCCTCCCCCTACAGAGCTGGCACACTGGTGCCACATCTGAGACTGTATCAACCTGGCTCACGCTGTTTGACCCACCTTGGAGATCCACAGAGGTTCTAACCCACCCTTCTTACAGGCCCACCCAAGCTGCTTTTCCATAAAGATAGCTGGTCTTGGCTCATGCTTCATTATTTCCTAAATCCTCTCAAACAAGCAATAGTTGGCCTCAGTGAACCCCAAGCCCAGCACTAGCATCAGCCAGCCTAGATTCATTGCTGGGAATCTCCAAGCCAAGCACAAGTAGCAGCATCTCAGATTGCTTTATAACTCAGGCAGGGAGGCACTGGGCAAAACACAGGTGGGAGATGACCTAGGCCTACACCGCCCAGGAAACTCCAGGGGCCAGCAGACCCAGTGGACAGCCACAGACCATGTTGGAGCACCACCACCCTGTCTCTGCACAGCTGATCCTCCACAGAGGGTGGACATTGGTGATCCGTAGTCACAGCTAATCCTTGCAGCTGACTGGCCTGGGAAAATCCCTCCCATTGACTTGCCAACAGCAATCAGGGCTCAACTATAATGGGAGGGTATACTCAGCGCACATGAAGGGCATACCTCGAGTACTCAGCTTGGGTGATAAAGGAGGCTGTGCCACTGGACCCTAGAGGACACCTACTACATTAGACCACACTACCAAGACAGAGAGTCAAAGCAGCTCTACCTAATACACAGAAACAAACACAGAGAGGATGCCAAAATAAGTAGACAAACAAACATGGCCCAGATGAAAGAACCAATCAAAACTCCAGAAAAAGATCTAAACAAAACGGAGGTAAGCAATCTATCAGATGCAGAGTTCAAAACACTGGTTATAAGGATGCTCAAGGAACTTAGTGAGGACCTCATCAGCATAAAAAAGATCCAGTCAGAAACAAAGGATACACTAATTGAAATAAAGAGCAATTTACAGGAAAACAGCAGTAGAGTAGATGAAGCTAAGAATCTAATAAATGATTTGGAACATAATAAAAAAAAACAACCAATCAGAACAAGGAAAAAAAAGAATTAAAAAAATTAGGGTAGTGTAAGCAGCTCTGAGACAACTTTAAGAGGTCCAACATTTGCAGCATAGGAGTGACAGAGGGAGAAGAGAAAGAGTGAGAAATTAGAAATCTATTTGAAAAATTAATGAAGGAAACTTTCCTAATTTGGTGAAAGAAACAGACATTTTAAGTCCAGGAAGCACAGAGTCCCAAACAAGATAGATGCAAAGAGGCCCACTCTGAGAAACATCATAATTAAAATGCCAAAGTTTAAAGATAAAGAGAGAATCTTATAAGCAGCAAGAGAAAAGCAGTTAGTTATCTACAAGGGAGTTTTCATAAGACTGTCAGCTGATTTCTCTAAAGAAACTTTGCAGGTTAGAAGGGATTGGCAAGAAATATTCAAAGTCATGAAAACCAGGGACTTACAGCCAAGAGTGCTCTACCCAGCAAAGATATCATTTAGAATCAAAATGCAGATAAAGATCTTCCCAGATGAGAAAAAAATTAAAGGAATTCATCATCACCAAGCCATTATTATACAAAATGTTAAGGTGATTTATTTAAGAGAAAGAAGGAGAACAAAACTATGAACAATAAAATGGCAAAAAATACAACTCTCAAGAATTGAATCTAAAAAGCAAACTAAACAAACAAGAAACAGAAGCATGGATACAGAAAGTGTTTTGATGGTTGCCAGATGGAAGAGAGGCGTGGGAGAATGGGTAAAGAGGGGAGGGGATTAAGAATTACAAATAGCTAGTTACAGTATAGCCACTGTTCTTTGGCTACTCTGTTTCCTATATTGTAGGAAACAGAGTAGCCAAAGAACTTATACACATGACCCATGTACATGAGCAATGGTGCAGGATTGCCCAAAGGAGTAGGGGTGCTGGGTGGAGCGGGGGAAATGGAGAAAAATCAGGACAAGTATCAATAAAATATAATTTAAAAAAGAAAATTATTTGTTGAATAAAAAATGACTAATTAGTATAACAGAACTTTTGGCATGGTGACATGGAATTGCTGACAGTCTAATTTCCCATGTCACAGACAAAAGTAATTTTAAATAAAGAGTAATTCCTTACCACCTCCACAACTCATGTCATCACCACTCCACGGAATAGTGTCCTTTAACTATAATTCTCCAGTCCACCACCTTCAAACCTGAACTATCACCTCAGTTGTGATATTGAAGTATGTCTACGGATCTAGAACCATTCAAGGCAAATATTTGCTAATTCAAACTTAGAATGGAAAGTGTTCTATAGTCTTGGCATTGCGATCAAGAGTGCTATTATGAGCAGCAGTTAAAGGTGCCAGGTAAGGGAAGTACAGAGCAGCTAAGTGGTTGACTAAGAGCTAAGGGAGATGGAAGAAGCCACAGGCACTAGAAACCTTGTATAATTCTCTGAAGTGACGTCTGGAAATTAGTTAGAAAACTGTAAATAAAGGGTTTAGAAAATGTTGGTGAAGCATTAAAAAAAAGAAGAGTCCTTATTTACTTAAATACAGGGTGCAGTTTGTGTTAAAAAGTGACCCCTTCAAGAGGTAACTTGGAGGATATGGAGGACTGATCTAGGAAAGTGGCCCCAGTACACCTGCCCTTACAATTATCTCACAAACCACATTTCTGGTATAGAACAGAGCAACGAGAGGGAGCTGCCTAGAACTTTTATTAGTTTAAATGTTACACTTAGTTACAATGTCCCGGGTTCACAAGGCACTAGAGTGACTCTTGAAATCAGCGATTCCCAGGCCTTTTCCTTTGCATCCTCATTCCTGAAAGAGCTGTCACTGACAACAGTAGCTACTTAGTCAAAGCGTGTTGCATGTTGAATAAAAACAAAAGGGAAACTCGCACGAGGCAAAGATTAGAGAGTTTTTAAGTAATTGGGTTTCTTTCTATCATTGAAGTTTTTCTCTGAGTATTATACTCAAGTGTACTCGATGTACTTTAATGTACTCAATCGGTACATTAAAAGTACCGATATTAGAGTACAGGCTCACAGGAGGTGTGAGAGGTGGAGATGGACAAGACCAGCGCCTGAAACCAGAGTGCGGGGAGGGAACTTGACCACTGGGAAAATAAGTAAGGTATTGAGTCCAGAAACAAGCTGATTTGAT
>PVKM010017285.1:0-26042 GCA_004027735.1 Carollia perspicillata
GAGAGAGAGATCTTTTTTTTTTTAGTTTTTAAAAAAAATTTATTTATTTTTTATTGTTATTCAAGTACAGTTTTCTGTCTTTTTCTCCTGTCCCAGTCCACCCTCCCTGTGCTCCCCACCTCCCTCCCATTTCTGCCCCCCTTAGTTTTTGTCCATGTGTCCTTTATACTTGTTCCTGTAATCCCTTCCCTTTTTCCCCCTGAAATTCTCTCCCCTCTCCCCTCTGGTTACTGTCATCCCGTTTTCTATTTCAGTTTCTTTGGTTATATTTTGCTTGCTTGTTTGTTTTGTTGCTTAGGTTCCTGTTAAAGGTGAGATCATATGGTATTGTCTTTTACCGCCTGGCTTATTTCACTTAGCATAATGCTTTCCAGTTTCATCCATGTTGTTGCATAGGGTAGGAGCTCCTTCTTTCTTTCTGCTGCATAGAATTCCATTGTGTATATGTACCATAGCTTTTTTATCCATTCATTTGCTGATGGGCACCTAGGTTGCGTCCAACATTTGGCTATTGTAAATTGTGCTGCTATGAACATTGGGGTGCATAGGTTCTTTTGGAATGTTTTTTCAGGGTTCTTGGGATATAATCCTACCAGTGGAATTGCAGGGTCAAAAGGCAGTTCCATTTTTAGTTTTCTGAGAAAATTCCATACTGTTTTCCATAGTGGTTGTACCAGTCTGCACTCCCACCAACAGTGAACTAGGGTCCCCTTTTCTCCACAACCTCTCCAACACTTGTTGTTTGTTGCTTTGTTTATGATGGCCATTCTTATCAGTGTAAAGTGGTATCTCATTGCGGTTTTAATTTGCATTTCTCTGATGGCTAGCGATAGTGAGCATCTTTTCATGTGTCTCTGAATCCTCTGTATGTCCTCCTTGGAGAAATGCCTGTCCAAGTCCTTTGCCCATTTTTTAATTGGGTTGCTTGTCTTCTTGGAGTGGAGTTGTGTAAGTTCTTTGCATATTTTGGAGATCAAACCCTTGTCTGAGGTCTCATTGGCAAATATGTTTTCCCATATAGTTGGGTCTCTTTTTATTTTAATGCTGTTTTCTTTAGCTGTGCAGAGGCTTTTTATTTTGATGAGATCCCATTTATTTATTTTTTCCTTTATATCCCTTGCTCTGGGGGACATGTCAGTAAAAATGTTGCTGCGTGAGATATCTGAGATTTTCCTGCCTATGTTCTCTTCTAGGATTTTAATGGAGTCATGGCTTATATTTAAGTCTTTTGTCCATCTTGAATTTATTTTTGTGTATGGTGTAAATTGGTGCTTGAGTTTCATTTTTTTGCATGTAGCTGTCCAGTTCTTCCAACACCATTTGTTGAAGAGACTATTTTTACTCCATTTTATGGTGTTGCCCCCTTTGTCGAATATTAACTGACTGTAGTGACTTGGGTTTATTTCTGGGCTCTCTGTTCTGTTCCATTGGTCTATGTGCCTGTTTTTATGCCAGTACCAGGCTGTTTTGATTACAGTGGCCTTATAATACAGTTTGGCATCGGATATTGTGATCCCTCCTACATTGTTTTTCTTTCTCAAAATTGCAGCTGCTATTCGGGGTTGTTTATGGTTCCATATAAACTTTTGAAGTGTTTGTTCTATGTCTGTGAAATATGCCATTGGTACTTTGATAGGTATTTCATTGAATCTGTATATTGCTTTGGGTAATACGGACATTTTGATGATGTTAATTCTTCCAATCCATGAACACGGTATGTATTTCCATTTGTTTGTGTCTTCTTTGATTTCATTATTCAGTGTTATGTAGTTTTCTGCATACAGGTCTTTTATCTCCTTGGTTAGATTTGTTCCTAGGTATTTTATTTTTCTTTTTGCTATATTGAATGGGATTTTTTTCTTGATTTCTGCTTCTGCTGTTTCATTGTTGGTATACAGAAATGCCTTTGATTTCTGGATATTGATTTGTATCCCGCTGTTTTGCCAAATTCATTTATTAGGTTGAGCAGTTTTTGGGTAGAGTCTATAGGATTTTCCGTGTACACTATCATATCATCTGCAAACAGTGACAGTTTTGTTTCCTCCTTTCCGATTTGGATGCCTTTTATTTCCTTTTCTTGTCTGATTGCTGTGGCTAGAACTTCCAAAACTATATTGAATAGAAGTGGTGAAAGTGGACAACCTTGTCTTGTTCCTGATCTTAGTGGAAAATATTTTAGTTTTTGCCCATTGAGTATGATGTTGGCTGTAGGTCTCTCATATATGGCCTTTATTATGTTGAGGAATGCTCCCTCTATTCCCACTTTGCTGAGTGTTTTTATCATAAATGGGTGCTATACCTTGTCAAATGCTTTTTCTGCATCTATTGATATGATCATGTGATTTTTGCCTTTCCTTTTGTTTATGTGATGTATTACATTTACTGATTTGCGAATGTTGAACCATCCTTGCATCCCTGGGATGAATCCCACTTGGTCATGGTGTATGATCTTTTTAATGTATTGTTGGATGCGGTTTGCCAATATTTTGTTGAGGATTTAGCGTCTATGTTCATCAGCGATATTGGCCTGAAGTTTTCTTTCTTTGTTGTGTCTTTATCTGGTTTTGGGATTAGGATGATGCTGGCTTCATAGAAGGAGTTTGGGAGTCTTCCATCACTTTGGATTTTTTGGAATAGTCTGTGAAGGATAGGGGTTAGTTCTTGCTTAAATGCTCTGTAGAATTCTCCTATGAAACCATCTGGTCCAGGGCTTTTGTGTGTCAGGAGTTTTTTGATCACCGCTTCAATTTCATCTGCTGTTATTGGTCTGTTCAGGCTTTCTGCTTCTTCTTAATTTAGTTTTGGAAGATTATATTTTTCTAGAAATTTGTTCACTTCACCTAGGTTTTCAAATTTCTTGGCATATAGCTCTTCATAGTAATTTCTTACAATCCTTTGTATTTCTGTGGTGTCAGTTGTAATCTCTCCCCTTTCATTTCTGATTGTGTTTATTTGGGTCCTCTCTCTTTTTTTCTTGATGAGCCTGCTTAAAGGCTTGTCGATTTTGTTTATCTTTTCAAAAAACCAGCTCTTGGATTCATTGATCCTTAGTATTGTGTTTTTGGTCTTTATGTCATTTAATTCTGCTCTGCTCTTGGTTATTTCCTTCCTTCTACTAGCTCTGGGCTGTCTTTGTTGTTGTTCCTTGAGTTCTTACAGGTGTAGGGTTAGGTTGTTTGTTTGAAATGTTTCTATCTTTTTTAGGTAGGCCTGTATTGCTATGAACTTCCCTCTTAGGACTGCCTTTGCTGTGTCCCATAAGTTTTGGGTTGTCATAAGTTCATTTTCATTTGTTTCCAGAAACTTTTTGATTTCTTCCCTAATTTCATTCTTGATCCATTCATTGTTTAATAGCATGCTATTCAGTCTCCATGATTTTGAATGTTTTGTTTTTTTTCCCTTGGGGTTGTTTTCTAATTTCAGTCCCTTGTGGTCAGAGAAAATGCTTGGTGTGATTTCAATTTTCTTGAATTTTTTGAGGCTTGTTTTGTGTCCTATCATGTGGTCTATCTTTGAAAATGTTCCATGAGCGTTTGAATAGAATGTGTATTTAGCTTCTTTCGGATGCAGGGCTCTATATATATCAGTTAAGTCCATTTCATCTAGGGCGTTGTTCAATGCCACAATATCTTTGTTGATATTTTGTTTGGAAGATCTGTCCATTTTTTGACAGTGGGGTGTTAAAATCCCTTACTATAATTGTGTTGCTATCAATGTCTTTCTTGGAGTCCTCTAAGATTTTCTTTATGTATTTGGGTGTTCCTATGTTGGGTGCATATATATTTACAATGCTTATGTCTTCTTGGTGGAGTCTTCCCTTGAGTATTATGAAGTGACCTTCTGGGGAGAGAGACATCTTTGTGGGAGAGAAACATTGAGGGGTTGCCTCCAACTGGGACCCACCCACAACTTAGGTATGTGCCCTGACTGGAATCTAACCAGCAACTTTTTGGTGCATGGGATGGTGCTCCAACAGAGTGACCCAGTCAGGGCAAAAATACATGTATTATTTTATTTTTAAATGTGTGTATATTTTAATATATATTTTATTTTTAGAGAGAAGGGAAGGGAAGGAGAAAGAGAGGGAGAGAAACATCGATGTGCAAGAGAAACATTGATCCTTTGCCTCTCTCACACCCCCAACGGGGGACCTGCCCCACAACCCAGGCATGTGCCCTGACTAGGAATTGAGCCAGTGACTTTTCAGTTTGCAGGGTGATGCTCAATCCGCTGAACCACATCAGTCAGGGCAAAAAAATACATGTAATTTTTAAAGCACAAATTATAACATTGTCTTATAGGGTTTATAATATACACATTCTATGTATTTCATAAAACAACTATAGTGTAGAAAATATGTAGGGGAATAAATGAACTCCTTATATAATTGCAAGAATACATATTTAGGATGTATATTTTGTTTCCATGAATAACCAACACAAAATGGATAATAGATAAATCCAAACTAAATACTGAAAAATGTCCAATGATCCAAACATGGAAAGATAAAGGGAAAAGGGAACAAAGTACAGAGGATGGATTGGAAATAAGATGTGCCTTAAGTGGGATTGGAATCAGGGACCTTTTGGTTTGTGGGATGATGCCCAACCCACTGAGCCACCCCGTTAGGGCAAAGACTATGATTTTTAACTCAGTGTGCATGTCACCTTGCTCATGTCCAGTCATTTCCTTGTAGTTAATACTTTTTTAGGGGAAGGGCACTAGAATTGCTCTTACAACATTATTTTCAAAGTCTGAAATGTCAAAATCTTTTAAAGTAAGACTTAGATATCCTATATTCCAGGAATTTTACATAATAATAAATGGAACTATTATACTGTGTGTAAAATTCTTTTATTTAGCACTCAGAAATTTCACATGGGGATTTGATTAGTTATTGACCAATGTTTTTTAAAAATTATTTTGTTGAACAACTACTATCTATATAGACTATACATACTGCAGAATATTAGTACTGCATAATATAGATGTAGATTGTAGGTCAACTGAAAGCATTATCCTCTTAAATTCCAGTTTTATTTTTTATTTTTATTTACATTTGTGCTACATAAAATATTAATAGACTAAACTTTCCAATTAAGAGATAGAGATGATCAGCATGAATAATAGCAAGACCTGACTATATGCTATTTATAAGAAATGTGCTTAAAGAAGCAGTTAGATTGAGAGTAAATGAATGAAAAAACATAAATGATACAAACAATAAGCATTAGAAGATTGGCATGGCTGTATTCAAATCAGATAAAATAGATATCAAGGTAAAGAGTATTAACAGAGATTAGAGGGATTTCCATTATGGTAAAAGGGCTAATTGTCCAGGAAGACATAATCATAAATATGTATGTACCAAATAACAGGGCCTCAAAATGCAAAATTTAAACATTGTCAGCTTTTTTCTTTTTTTTTTTCAACTTTTTTAAAAAATTATTTTATTTGTTCTATTACAGTTGCCTGCATCTACCCTCTACAATTTCCCCCCCTACCCCAGCCAAACCCACCTCCCTCCCCTGCTTCCACCCCCCTTGGTTTTGTCCATGTGTCCTTTATACGTGTTCCTGAAAACCCTTCCTCCTTCCCCCCATTATCACCTCCCACCTCCTTTCTGGTTACTATTATTCTTGATTTCAATAAACATTGTCAAAATTAAAAGGAGAAATAGACAATTCTATAATTATAATAGATTATTTTAACATCCTCCCAGCAATTGATAGAATGAACATCTGCACAGAAAGTCAGTAAAGATATTGTTGACCTTCATAACCCTCAACTGTCCTGACCTAACGGATATTAATAGAACATTATACTTACATGATGCATTCACAAAGCCAGACTATATTCTGAGTCATTAAACAAGTCACAATAAATTTAAATTTAAGAGGATTGAAGTCATACAGAATATATTCTTTATTATTACAGAATCAAGTTAGGAATCAATAACAATAATAACTCTAGGAAAATCTTAACCATTTGGAAATCAAATAACATGCTTCTAAATAATTCATGCATCAAAAATAGGAGAAATTAGAAAATATTTTGAACTGAATGATGATGAAAACACAATATTTCAAAATTTTATTATGCAGCCAAAATATTCCTTAGAGGAAAACACATAGCTTTACCTGCTTATATCAGGAAAAAAGAAAGCTGTAAAATTTAAAAACTTTTAAACTTTAAGAAGCTAATGAATAAAAAAGGCAAAGTAAACACAAAGGTGGAAGGAAATAATAAAGATAAAGCAGATATTGATGAAATAGAGAAAAGAAATGTGCAATAGAGAAATTCAACAAAGCCAAAATTGGTTCTTTAAAAAGATACATGAAGTTTGTAAACATGAAGCTAGGCTGGTCAACACACACACACACACACACACACACACACACACACAGTGTTAGGGCATATGGAAGAGAGGTTATAATCGTAAAATCCACAGATATTAAGAGCATAAGACAGTATTCTGTGATACTTTATGTCCAAAATTTGACAACTCAGAAATGGACAAATATCTGTCCATAGTTCTCTGATTATCCATCCTTTCATCCATCAACCCATGTATATGTCTTCAAGCTGCTGTAACTCCTGAATCCTGAATTCTAAAATAGCTTTGACCACACCTACCTATCTGCACCTCCTTATGTGCTCTTAGTGAGTTTCTGCCTTACCTCATCAGGACCTCCAGTCCTAAATTTTCCCTAGGTTTCAGCCTGTCTGTACTTTGTGACTTAATTTCACTTTCCTTTCCACTCAGTATAGGCTCTTAATCAATTGTACAGAGAAGTTTTCACCTTTATTGTCACTTTGTTCATGCAGTTATTTCCTCTACCACATTGACTTTGGCAATTTCCAGACCAGAGTCTAACTCACTGACTGCATTTCTATTCTTGTGCCTAGGAAACTTATCCTTGAAACCCAGTCATTTGGTTTCTGTGTGATCTAACAGTCATATCTGCTCCTTTTTAGTGTTTCAATTAGCTTCTGCTCTGTAAAGAACCACTTAAACTGCTAACTATTTAGAGTACAGTTTTGGGGATTGGCATATGGGCTATGCCCAGATGGACGGTTGTTCTGGTCTGAGTCAGGCTTGACTCATCACAGCTGGAACTCCCTTATGTATCTTTGGTCAGCTTTCTGGCTGACTCACTTTTCCCTCTGCTTGGTCTCTTTTCTTCCAGCAAGCTGACCCAGGTTGGTTGCAAAAGCAGCAAGAGTAGAAGTGACTGAGGCTTTGGAGGTCTAGGCTCTGAACCCTTACAGGACCTCTGCTCACACATTGTTTTGGACAAAGCAAGTCTCAGAGAGTGGGGGGAATAGAGTCCTAATGGGAGAAGTTGCATAGTCTTGTGGTCACTTTAGCAATCTGTCATAGATAATTGTTTATTTATAACTGACTGTACTGCTGTCTACTGTCCCCAAAACATTCACTTAAAGCTTTTAAAATTCTTTTTCCTAGACAGTCTTTTCCAATATCGTGGCTTTTACATATGTGAAAATTACTTCCACCTGAAGTTTCTAGGCCTAACTTAAATCAAAAACATTTTGAGAGATAATTTCCAGTTTTACAATATTTTCCATTACCCTAGAATTATTTCTCATGCCTGTTTGCAGTCTTGAGAAGTGTTTCTACTGCTTGCTTCAACAAAAAGCACTAATCTGCTTTAATGTCTATGGATTTGCTTTTTCTGGACATTGTATATAAGTGAATCATAACATGAGGTCTTTTGTGTTGGGCTTCTTTCATGTAGTTTAATGACTTTGAGGTTCATCTATGTTGTAATATTTATCATAGTATAGCATATATCAGTACTTTGTTCATTTTTATTGCTGGGTAGTATTCTACTCAATGAGTATACCACACATTGTTTATCCTTTCACCAGTTGATGGACATTGGGTTTCCCCCCCAATTTTTAGCTACTGTACTATAAAAATTCTGCTATGAATATTTACTTAAAATCTTGGGTGGAGGTATGCTTTCATTTACCTTGGGCAGACATCCAGAGTAGAATTGCTAGCTTATATTGTACATTTATGCTTATTTACATATTTTATCCTCAGTCGAGGACATACTCATTGATTATTAGAGAGAGGGGAAGGGAAGGAGAAAGAGAGGAAGAGAAACATCTATGTGAGAGGAACATCAATTGGTTGACTTTCATATGCACCCCGATCAGGTACTGAACCTGCAACCTGGGCATGTGCCTGGACCTGGAATTGAACCCATGACCTATCAGTGTGTGGGACAGCACCCAACCAACTGAGCCACATCAGACAAGGCTATGTTTAATTTTTAAAGAAATTGTCAAACTTCTAAAGTGGCTGTGCAATTGAACATTCTTACCAGCAATGAGTTCCAGTTTTTCACATCCTTGGCAATGCTTGTTATTGTCTATCTCTGTGATTATCGCGATTCTAGTGGGTCTAAAGGGATATCTGTGGTATTTATTTGCTTGTCCCTAATGACTAATGATTTTGAGCACCTTTTCATGTACTTATTTGCAATTCATAGATCTTCTTTGGTGACATGTTTTAATATTTACCCGTTTTAGTTTTAATTTAATTTTTTTACTATATCAAAATATTGGGTTTACTTCACATGTATATTTTTGTCTCCTGACCATTTTAATTTGTCTGACCACCATTACTACTATGTTCTTCTATAATATTTCATAAATATTTAAAACCAAGCAAAGGATGGAGTTCCATCCTTCCTTTAAAAGCTAAACAGGTGGACTTTGGCCAAGATGGAGGCGTAGGTAGATATACTTTGCTTCCTCACACAACCAAAAGAAGGACAACAACAAATTTTAAAACAAAAATCAACCAGAACTGCCAGAAAATTGAACTGTACGGAAGTCCAACAACCAAGGAATTAAAGAAGAAACATTCACCCAGACTGGTAGGAGGGGCAGACATGGGGAGCTGGGGTGCAGAGGACACGCCACAGGTGTTGGCTGGCAGCCTGGACAGTCCTACATTCATGTGCAGAGAAGCTGGTAGGAACAAATGGGGAGCTAGACAGACTGCACAACCCAGGGTTCCACTGTGGGAAACTAAAGCCTCAAAACCTCTGGCTCTAAAAACCTGTGGGGATTGTGGCAGTGGGAGAAGCTCCCAGCCTCATGGGAGAGTTTGTTGGAGAAACTCATGAGGTCCTAGAACATACACAAACCCACCCACCCAGGAATCAGCACCAGAAGGGCCCAATTTGCTTGCAGGTAGTAGGGGAAGTGACCAAAAGCAGGGTAAGAGCTCAGAAAGTGGCATTGCTCCCTCTCCGACACCTCCCTGATGCATTGCCTCACAGCACAACAACATAGATTGCCCTGCCCTGGTGAATACCTAAGGCTCCACCCCTTACTACGTAACAGATGTGCTGAGACAAAAAAATATATGTATATGGCCCAAATGAAAGAACAGATCAAAACTCCTGAAAAAGAATTAAGTGATGAGGAGATAACCAACCTATCAGATGCAGAGCTCACAGAAATGACTGAGTATGGTCGCAAAATGGAGGAAAAAGTGAAGGCTAAGTAAAGTGAAATGAAGAGAAATGTACATGGAACCAATAGTGAAGGGAAGGAAACCAGAACTCAAATCAATGTTTTGGAACAGAAGAAAGAAATAAACATTCAAGCAGAACAGAATGAAGAAACAAGAATTCAAAAAAATGAGGAGAGGCTTAGGAACTTCTGGGACAACTTTAAATGTTCCAACATCCGAATCATAGTGGTATTAGAAGGAGAAGAGGAAGAGCCAGAAATGGAAGGCTTATTTGAAAAAATAATGAAGGAGAACTTCCCCAATCTGGCAAAGGAAATAGACTTCCAGGAAGTCCAGGAAGCTCAGAGAGTCCCAAAGGGTTGGACCCAAGGAGGAACACACCAAGACACATCATAATTAAATTACCCAAGATTAAAAATAGAGAATCTTAAAATCAGCAAGAGACAAGGAGAGAGTTACCTACAAAGGAGTTCCCATCAGACCATCAGCTGATTTCTCAAAAGAAGCCTTGCAGGCAAGAAGGGGCTGGAAAGAAGTATTCAAAGTCATGAAAGGCAAGGACCTACACCCAAGACTGCTCTATCCAGCAAAGCTATCATTTAGAATGGAAGGGCAGATGAAGTGCCTCCCAGACAAGGTAAAGTTAAAGGAGTTCATCACCACCAAACCCTTATTATATTAAATGTTATAGGGATTTATCTAAGGAAAGAAAAGACCAAAGCTATGAACAGTAAAATGACAACAAACTCACAAGTATCAGCAAGTGAACCTAAAGAACAAAATAAAACAAACAAACAAACAAAAAAAACAAACTAAGCAAACAACTAGAACAGGAACAGAATCACAGAAATGGAGATTGCGTGGAGGGTTATCAGCGGGGAGGAGGGGGAATGGGGGAAAAGGTACAGGGAATAAAAAGTATAACTGGTCGGTACAAAATAGACATGGGGAGGTTAAGAATAGTATGGGAAGTGGCGAAGCCAAAGAACTTACATGTACAACCCATGGACTTGCACTAAGAGGGTGGGACATGCTGTTGGAAGGGAGAATACAGGGCGGAGAGGGATAAAGGGAAGAAAAAAATGAGACAACTGTGATAGCATAATCAATAAAATATACTTAAACATTTTAAAAATAAAAGCTACACAGGCATTTTGGACAACAGCAATGGAACCAAGACAACCTTTAACAGACACAATAGGACAAGTTCTCACTCTGCAGTATAAAAAGGATGGCCAGATATTCACTGTTACAGAAATGAAATAAGATAGAAAGTTTAAACAGTTTAAATTATTTTCTTAAAGAGACTTTCTCCACTGCCAGAGATATTGATTAGCGTCCAGGCCGGGCATCTGGAGCAATTCTTCCTGTAATTGGTGAACTTTGAGATGATAACTACCTTTTTCTATACTTGTTTGCATGTTTGTTTTAATGTCATCTGCAGAACTAGATGCTTTCTGTATTTTAAGAGTATTTTCTGTTTTTGAAAGCTTCTTGACCTTTTGATGTTGGTGTTGTTGGTTTTGAGTCTCTTTTATTCTGGTTTGATTTTTGTGCCTTTTTGCCTGGAGTATCTCATATAGATTTCTTTAAGGGAGCTTTTATTTTTTTTAGCTTCCTCTTCATCAAAATAATCATCTTCATCTTCATCATCAGCAGCAGCAGCCAGTTTTGCATTTTTCCATGGAAACTTGCTACCACTCGAGGACAGATCACTTTCCAGATACATTGAGGGCTTTCACCTCCTCTTCATCTTTTGACTGCATTTTCCCCCCATAGCTGCAAGTGCTGTTCATTAATCTGCATAGTCCTTGAACCACACTACAGCCCTTAGACCTCAGTACTTGTAGGCTTCAGAACTTGTCAAACCCTGTACTCATTGCATTTTGACAAGAAAAAAGAATGTTTCAGCACTGAGTGCTCGCTTGGGCCTCCTTTCACTGCTAGAACTTATATGAGTCACATTGCCACCCCGCACGAGAAAATGCTGCATTGTTCGGTACTCGTCAGTTTCGGCACTCAGCATGAGTTCCTGAACAAATTAATGACGAGTACTACAGTACCACTGTATACGTTTTTTCCAAGCCCGCAGGGAAACTGTTGGCTTTACAGGCATTTTCGAAGTTGCCAGTGTTACTGTAATTGGACTGTCTTTATAATTCATTGCCTCTGCTTCCATGATATACAATTCATCCTTTGCACCAACCCCTAAACTGACCGTTCTTAAGGAAAACTGGTGCTAACGTTCATCATTATCCATCTCAAAGTGATGATTTTTGTCAGCCTTTAATTTGCCACCAAAAAGATAGCTCTGAGGTCTCAGGGACGCCATGCCCATGTCCATTAAATGGCACACACTTAGGTGGGAGAGAAGGCGGATGGAGGTAAGTGACTACTGCTCCAGAGAAGAGCTGTGCAGAATACAGTCACAGCAGGGCTACCCTTGGCCCATTTTTAAATGGGGTACATGTTATTTTCATTGAGTTGCAAGAGTTTTTTATATATTCTAGATACAAGTCCTTTAACAGACATGTGATTTGCAAAGGTTTTCTTATGCTGTGGTTTGTCTTTTCATTTACTTAATGGTATCTTAAGTGCAAAAGTTTTAAATATTTATTAAGTCCAATATATCAGTTATTTTCCTTTATGGATTGTGGGTTTTTTTTTGGGGGGGTGTCATACCTAAGAACATTCATTGCCTCACCCAAAGATCATGAAAATTTTTCTGCTGTTTTTTCTAGAAATTTTACAGTTTTGGTTCTGGTATTTAGTCTATGATCCATTTTAAGTTTTTCTTTATTCTCTGAGTTTGTGAATTATTGGTATTATTTTTATTAACTATTTGATAGAGTTTATCAGTGAAGTAATTTGAAACGGGTGTTTTCTCCGTGGTAATATTTTAAGTTATCAATTTAAAATTAAAGTGTTCAATTTCTTTACTTTTTATATGCCTATTCAGATTTTCTATGTCTTCTGAGTCAGTTTGGTAATTTGTGTCTTATTAGGGATTTGTTCATTTCATCTAAATTGTCTAATTTATTTGGCTAATAGTATTCCCATTCACTCCTTGTGATTTCTGTATGGTCGGTAGTTCTTACGGATTTTCTTATGTTTGCTTACAAAATTGTGGTTTTTGTTATCCTGTTCTGTTGCACACTTCTGTGGCTGTACTTGTGTCCAGGGTCAAGTGGTGGGAAGCGAGAGAATATATAGAGATGGGAGTGTGTCCCACTGTCTTGGAATCAGAGGAAGGTTTCCTTTCAAAGGGTTTCGGTTCCTCTTCCACTGGGACTTTTTTAAGAGAACTCAGAGAAGAAGAAAAAAATGAGGGATTTCTGCATTGTAGTCTTAAGAATTCCCTTTCTCACTTCTCAAGCCAGAATAAGAGTGCTTTTCTTGGAGCTCTCTCTGTCTGAGCCTCAGTACCCGGCCAGCTTTGGGTTTCAGGCTGCATGGCTGCCTTGTTTTCAGTCTGGAGATAAATATAACAAACTCACCACTGGTTTGGTGGTACTTCAAATTCTGGCCTTTAAAAAAAACTTCAAGTCCATTGCTACTATTTACTTTTCAGAATCCTCAAGTGTCTGCTCACTGCATTCTGTTTAGTTGTGTAATTGCATCTGGTGGGAGACATTTTATTTTATTATAAGTAGAACCATAATTTGTTTTGAATTAGTCTATCCCACCCTCTACTTTAAGCCCATTGCTTTTCTCTTTATACTTATTTATTCTTGGAAAGTCTGGTAGCATTTTGCTAGCTAATAAGATGATGCTGTGAGACATGTGTTGTTACACACAACCCATGCAATCCCGAAGATTCCATTTATTGATTATCCCACAGAAGTTTTAGAACTCTAATCTCAATACATTGTTATTTGAAGAAAAATTCCAATATTCTTCAGATTTTCTGGATTTCCTTCCAATTTCTGTAAGACAAATAGATTGAGATTATAAAACTACCTATAGATTTCATAGAAAACAATATATGTTTAATAGTGATTGATGCTATTTATAAAGAGAACAGAACTCTCACATTAAGAAGTAGACCATTAACAAGTTTGTGTATACACACACACACACACACACACACACACACACGCACACTTATTTATTTATTTATTTATTGTTTTTCAAGTACAGTTTTATGCCTTTTCCCCCTACCCCTCCCCACCACCCTAACCCTCCCTGCCTCCCTTTCCCATTTCCACCCCCCCCCCTGCCCCGTTGTTGTCCGTGTGTCCTTTATAATTCTTCCTATAAACCCTTGACCCTTTCCCCCCTTTATTCCCTCCCCCTCCCTTCTGGTCGCTGTCAGCCTGTTCTCAATTTCAGTGTCTTTGGCTATACTTTGCTTACTCATTCGTTTTGTTGATTAGGTTCCTGACATTAACAAGTTTTAAATAACTGACAAGTCTGGAGAATCATTAACAAACATTAAATAAATAAATTCCTGCCACTACCCACTGTGTGTTGAACTACTTGGAGAAGGCAGCAGGCATTTGCAAACATCTCAGACCAATCTAGGGTGTAACAGCCTCTCGTTTTGAAAACTACTGCAGAGTATCCCAAAGCAACCCCAAATATGTTTGGGAATATTTGGTGAAATAGTCTAGCTTTTTATTCATTTTTATTTATTTATTTTTTATCGTTGTTCAATTACAGTAGTCCCAATTTTCAACCTGTCCTCCTCCTGCCTCTCCCACCACCTGTTCCCACAGTCAATCCTCAACCTGTTGTCCGTGTTCATGGGTCCTTTATACAAGCTCCTTGACTAAACCCTTCCCTTCTTTCCCCCGGTTATCCCTCTCTTCCCTCCCCTCTGGTCACTGTCAGTTTGTTCATTATTTCCAAGTCTCTACTTCCATTTTGCTTGTTTGTTTTGTTCATTAGGTTCCACTTATAGGGGGGAATCATATGATGTTTGTCTTTCACCGCCTGGCTAATTTCACTTAGCATAATATTCTCCAGTTCCATGCATGGTGTCATAAAAGGTAGGAGCTCCTTCTTTCTTTCTGCTGTATAGTATTCCATTGTGCAGCACAGTTTTTTGACCCGCTCATTTACTGATGGGCATTTAGGCTGTTTCCAGCACTTGGCTATTATAAATAATGTTGCTATGTACATTGGGATGCATAGTTCTTTTGAATTTGTGTTTCAGGATTCTCAAGGTATAATGCCACAGTGGAATTGCTGGGTCTAAAGGCAGTTCCATTTTTAGTTTTGTAAGGAATTTCCCTACCGTTTTCCACAGTGGCTGCATCAAACTGCATTCCTATCAATAGTGTACGAGGTTTCCCTTTTCTCCACATCCTCCAGCACTTGCTGTCTGTTGATTTGTTAATAATGACCCTTCCTACTTGTGTGAAGTGGTATGTCACTGTGGTTTTAATTTGCACCTCTGATGGCTAGTGATGTTGAGCATCCTTTCATATGTCTCTGGGCCTTCTGTATGTCCTCCTTGGAGAAGTGTCTATCAAGTCCTTTGTCCATTTTTTAAATTGGATTGTTTGTCTTCCTGGTGTGAAGTTGTATGAGTTCTTTGTATATTTTAGAGTTCAAACCCTTATCTGAGGTATTGTGGGCAAATATATTTTCCCATATGGTTGGTTCCCTTTTCATTTTGGTGATATTTTCTTTAGCTGCCCAGAAGCTTTTTAATTGGAGGCAGTCCCATTTGTTTATTTTTTCCTTTGTTTTCCTTGCCCTAGGAGATATATCAGTGAAGATATTGCCACGCGAGGTATCTGAATTTTCCTGCCTATGTTTTCCTCTAGGACTTTTATGGTGTCATGGCTTATGTTTAATTCTTTTATCCATTTTGGGTTTATTCTGGTGTCTGGTGTAAGTTGGTGGCCTGGTTTCATTTTTTTACATGTATCTGTCCAGATTTCCCAACACCATCTATTGAAGAGGCTATTTTTACTCCATTTCTAGCTCCTGCCCTCTTTGTTAAATATTGGTTGACCATAGAAACATGGGTTTATTTCTGTGCTCTATGTATCTGTTCTTATGCCAGTATCAGACTGTTTTGATTATAGTGGCCTTGTAATGTAGTTTGATATCAGATATTGTGACCCGTCCTACTTTGTTCATCTTTCTCAAAATTGCTGAGGCTATTAGGGGTCATTTATGGTTCCATAAAAATTTTTGAAATAATTGTTCTATATCTGTGAAATATGTCATTGGTATTTTAAGAGGCATTGTGTTGAATCTATAGATTGCTTTGGGTAGTATGGACATTTTAATGATGTTAATTCTTCTAATCCATGAACACAGTATATGCTTCCATTTATTTGTGTCTTCCTTAATTTCTTCAGTGTTCTGTAGTTTTCTGAATACAGATCTTTTACCTCCTTGGTTAAAGTTATTCATAGGTATTTTATTTTTTTTGTTATAATAAATGGGAATTATTTCCTAGTTTCTGTTTCTGATATTGCATTGTTGGTGTAAAAAATGCTTTCAGTTTCTGAATATTGACTTTGTATCCCACTGTTTTGCCAAATTCACTTATTAGGTCAAGGAGTTTTTTGGTGGAGCCTATAGGGATTTCCATGTACGGTATCATGCCATCTGCAAACAATGACAGTTTTACTTCCTCCTTTCCAATTTGGATGCCTTTATTTCTTTTTCTTGTCTGATTGTTGTAGCTAGAACTTCCAATACTATGTTGAATGGAAGTGGTGAAAGCAGACACTCTTGTCTCATTCCTGATCATGGGGGGAAAGCTTTTAGTTTTTGCCCATTGAGTATGATATTGGCTGTAGGTTTCTCATATATGGCCTTTATTTTGTTGAGTATGCTCCCTCTACTCCCACTTTGCTGAGTATTTTTATCATAAATGTTCTTTATCATATGCTTTTTCAGCATCTGTTGATATGATCATGTGATTTTTGTTTTTCCTTTTGTTTATGTGATGTATTACATTTACTGATTTGCAAATATTGTACCGCCCTTGCATTCCTGAGATGAATCCCACTTGATCATGGTGTATGATATTTTCAGTGTATTGCTGGGTCTATTTTGACAATATTTTGTTGAGGATTTTAGTGTCTATGTTCATCAGCTATATTGGCCTGTAGTTCTCTTTCTTTGTTGTATATTTACCTGGTTTTGGAATTAGAATAATATTGGCCTCATAAAAAGAGTTTGGGTGTCTTCCCTCTTCTTGAATTTTTTGGAATGGTTTGAGAAGGATAGGAGTTATCTCTTCCCTAAATATTTGGTAAAATTTGCTTATGATGCCATCTGGTCCAGGGTTTTTGGCAAGGAGTTTTTGATTACTGCTTTATTTTCACTAGCTGTTATCAGTGTGTTGAGTCTCTCTGCTTCTTCTCGACTCAGTTTTGGAGGATTGTATGTTTCTAGAAATTTGTCCATTTCACCCAGGTTGTCAACTTCTTGGCATGTAGTTCATAGTAATTTCTTATAATCCTTTGTATTTCTGTGGTATTCGTTGTAATTTCTCCTTTTTTCATTTCTGATTTTATTTATTTGGGTCCTCTCTCCTTTTTTTCTTGATGAGTCTGCTTAAAGTTGTGTTGATTTTGTTTATCTTTTCAAAGAACCAGCCCCTGGAATTATTGATTCTGATTTTCAGTCTCTGTGTCATTTAATTCTGCTCTGATCTTGGTTATTTCCTTCCTTCTACTCACTCTGGGCTTTGTTTGTTGTTGTTGTCTAGCTTTTTTAAAGTGATGCAATATAAAAGAAATTTGTGGTATAAATAGACACTTAAAATTAAATTCAATAATAACAAGGTCTAATTTCTACTCTTCTGAAGTTCTCTTGCAAGATCTTAACCTTTGGAGGGCACTCTGAGAATCTGCTGAAAGCTATGGTCTACACTGCTAGAAATATTAGGCATAGATGTGGCATATACTTTTGCATATACTTTCAAGTACCTGCCCTCTTAATGCTCATCTGTGGATTCTCAGGGCAGAGGTAGATCCCAGTAAAATGACTAGATGTCCTTGTCTTGATGGGATTGGGATCATTTTTGAAAATCTCTACCAGGTGAAAATTTAGGTCTTGGGTAATGCCTTTGTTGAGCATTAGTTCCTACCATGGTTCAGGTATGAGATGTAGATAACATTCTGTAAATTATCTGTGATACTTGGAGAAGTAGCAATTCACAATGTTGTCCCTAGTCCACAATCTACAGTTTGAAATTCAAGCTCCAATCTTCCTCTTGCAGCATAGGAGAGACCCTTCAGTCTGATGTGCTCCAAGTTTATTTGTTTTGTTTTAACAGTGAAGAAGTGCTTGTTCAAGAATTGGTGTGGGGGGTGTGCCAAATCTCCCCTGGGAGATGTTTCTCAGAGTTCCTTCACCACACTGCACTGCAGTGCAGGGCCCTGTGAGAAGGTGGTGGTGTAGTGGGCAGGGTCCCACCAAGTGTAGTGGTATGGTGGAGGGGATCCTGCATTAGTGTTAAAAGACCCGAGGTCAGCCCTGGCTGGTGTAGCTCAGTGGATTGAGTGTGGGCCTGGGAACCAGAGGGCTCCCTGTTTGATTCCCAGTCAGGGCACATACCAGGGTTTCAGGCCAGGTCCCCAGTTAGAGACACATGAGGGGCAACCACACTTTGATGTTTCTCTCCCTCTCTTTCTCCTTCCTTTCCCCCCTCTCTAAATTAAAAAAATATCTATATCTATATCTATATCTATATCTATATCTATCTATATCTATATCTATATCTATCTATATCTATATCACAAAAAGACCTGAGGTCAAGCCCTCTTGCTTAGCTTACCTTGGGTAAGTCACTTAATATTCCTGAAGTTTATTTTCTCTTTTGGTAAACTAGAGATAGTAATACCTAGTATGTCTTTTTACAGGTCATTGTGAGAATCAGTGAAAATAATAAATATCATTTTTAAAAATACTTGTCTTTTCAATTGAAAGATAAAGGGACACATAGCATAATAGCTATGATAGAACATTCATTCATTCACTATGCATTTATTCATTAGTAAATAAATACCTATAATCTAACATGCACAGGGCATCTTTAACTTCCCTATTTTTCTGGTTGGAAATATAGCCCTTCTGTCTCTCAAGTACTGTTTAGAATATCTTCATATTGTGCAGAAAAGAGAGAATAAAAGAAAATTTAGTGATACAGAATGAGGAAGTTAAATGATTTGCATAATACTTAAGTCAGAAAAATCAGTATAATTGAGTAGTTTATATTAGCTCTTAAAATGATAGTCAAAGGAAGCAGGATGCTTTCAAGCTTCTCTGAAAAATTGTGAGATCTCATCCTGCCCCACATCCTGTCCTGGAGATGACCTACTTATGCAGAAATGATACCAGCTGCCATTTTCTGAGAGCTTTCTTATCTTCGCATATGTCCTACGTCATTTAATCATCGCTTGGCTAAGGTCAGTTGGCTCCCAGAGCTGAAATTTCAACCCTGTCCTTTTACCTGCACAGTACATGCTCATAGCTACCTAGAAGCAGGAAAGTGAGGCTGAATTACCAGGAGCTGAACTGGCATTTGCCTTTTCTAAAGTTCATAGGGATCAGTGTTAATTTACATTCTTTAACCTTGAAAGCTCAGAATAACCTTTGAGCTTGCCTTTCAAGACTTAGAGATAGTGGTAATTGCCATCTGAAAGCAGGGTAGGGACTCAGATGGAATCCAAGTTTTAGCTTTAAGAAATAAGATTCCCTGAGCTCCACTTCCTAAAAAATAAAAAATTGATTTTTTGATTTTAGAGAGAGAGAGGAAGTGGGGGCGAGAGAAAGACTAAGAGACAGAGAGGCAGAGATTTGTTGTCCCACTTACTGATGCTTTTATTGGTTGATCTTTGGATGCGCCTCAACCAGTGAGCTGGCCAGGGCTCCTCAGCACCACTTTCAATTCTTGATTCTTTCAAGAAGTTATTTTCCATTTTTTAACCTATTTTCTGAGAGTTCCTTTTTCAAGCATATTGGAATTTACGTCTCTGAGTTATTAGGAAATATAAACCAAAAGATTGTTATAACATGTAAGTACAGTGCATTTTCTTCATTATTACTAGAAGGAAAAATGTTGCGGTGTTTTCCGCAGGTGCAGCAGCGTGTGTTCGGCTGAGCTGCCCCTTGGTCGGCTGTCCTTGCCTAAGCTGCGGTCTGCTGGCCACCGTACCCACCAGGGTGGCCGAACGGAAGAAACCAAAGGCTGAATTTTAAACAGCATTCCTAGTTGTTTAGACCCTCTTAAAATATTTAGAATACCTAGTTCTATGTCTGAATAGTATGCTGTACTGGGTGGGAGGTAAAAATGGGACATTTTTGGCTGGCTACTGCTACATACAATTTCTCTAGAAACCTCAAGAAAATAATGGACTCAAGCATGCCTTGAGCTGTTCTCTGAGAAACTATGGCAACCGCGTTTTAATTAAAGCTGAAGTAGCGTGTGTAGCTTAGAAAAACAGAGAGATACTGCCAACTGATAAGGAGAGCATCTGGGAATAATTTAGACAACTAAAAAAAAAGATCTTTTACATGTATTTGGTAACTTTATTATCTGTATTGTTCAAAGAAATAAGAAAAACTTTTCAATTGAAATTTTAAATTGAGTAGCATTGGATAATAAAAGTATACAGGTTGCAGGCGTACAGTTCTGTATACTTCATCCGTGTACTGTGTGCTACCACCCTGAGCCCAGTCTCCTTCCGTCACCATTTACCCCCCCATACCCTATTCTACCTCCCCCCAAGGAAACTCTTTTAACAGATATCAATATTTGGCTGTGGAATATGTTATAACATTTTTAAAAGAAAATGCAGTCTTAAATTATGTTTTTTAAGATTACATTCAAGCTAATGTTTCCTGAGTATACCTGTTAACCAGTAGGTGGAAGGGCCGGCCTGGAGGTATCCTTAGCAGCAGGGGGCAGCCATGCTGGGAGAGGTACCGAATGGGTGGTCTTTCCGTTTTGATAATGGAAACCCTGTGTAAGCCCCAGTAAAATGCATTGGTGGGCCAATGATCAACACATTAGCAAACCGGTCCCTTCTCAAGCTGAAACATTTACAGCCAACATGCTAGAATGCATAAACTCAGAGCATGCAAAAACAGTACCTTAAAAAAAGAACTAAATGGGAAAGCCAGAGTTGCCATTTTTCTTGGATCAGAATATGCATTAAGCTAACAACCCCAATGATGGAAAGACTTTATCATCCCCTTTGCCAGGGTAGTTCAAGTTTATGCCTACTATTTAAGCATCCTCTCTGATTAGTGCCTCCATTCACTGTAAAGAATGTACCTGTTTGAAGGGTAAGTGGTAGGGCAATTACTGGAAATATGTAATATATAGTTACAGATACAACGCTCGTGAGCCAGAGACCGTGCAGGAACTGGCTCTTGCAATACTTTGTTATCCTGCCTCCTTGGCTCTGGCTTCCAGTTCACCTTCATTATACTGTTGGTGGAGTTAGCTCCCTATAATCAGATCTGATCTTGCGCTCCTTTTGCTGGGCTTCTTATTGCTTCCAGGGTTAGTACACCTTTTCTCAGTCTCAGCTCCAACCTACCTCTAATGCACGCAGTACTCAAACAAGGCCCAGCTTCTCCATGTTCATGCTCCCCTTCTGTGCTTTCATGCTATTGCCGGTGCTGGAATTCCTCTACTCTGTGTGTATGCGTGTATGTGTGTGGCAAACGCCTATTTATACCTCAAGATGAGGATTAAACATCACCCCCTTTTCCCCCTTTATCTCACAATCCTTCCTTACTCCTCCCAAACATTCTCCCCTCTGGAACTGGATGAGGGCACCAGAGATGAGGATTTACACATCTGTCTTCTGAAGGCAGGTACTGTATAGCTTTTATGTTGTCTCCATAGCCTGTGGTGGTATCTTGCATGAAAAGCATACTTACTCACTATTCATTGAATATTTGATGTTTAGTAAATATTTGATGAATGGATGAATGGGATTAAGTGGGTAAAATGATTGGAGTCACTAGGGCATCTCTGAGAAAACAGAAAGTGGTTGAAACCTGGTCCTGCTGTCTGCCCAGCTCCCCCTTTCTCCCTCTGCTGCTCCTCTAGGCACCCCGTTCCTTGGCTTCCCAGAACACCTTCTTCAGGGACTTGCCTAGGCTCGCCCTACCCCTAAGTGCCCCTCAGCTTCTGAAATACCCTTTGCCTTCCTTCCCCAAACCTGTACCCTCATTCCAGTCAGACTGCCATTTCCATACTGAAGCTAAATATAATTAGAGGGCATCACTTCAGCCTGAATTCATTCCAGATTATGAAAGACACATAGGGAGACAGCTGGAAGTGTCTGAAATTTGAATTCCACAATATAAGGGGGTGCTGGCCTGTTCAGGTTTCTGACTGTGTCTATAACCTTCCCTTTCAGTAGTGCAATGTACTAATGCTGCCTCTAAAAAGGTTTTCATGCCAGGATTTTGGATTATGTCATTCTATCATGACAAAGGAATATTTTGAGAGCTGCCTGCCTGAAAACAGTTTCAGCAACATTGCTGTTTTTGTTTAACAGCACTTGTGCAATTATTTGAATATTCTATTGCTTTTTTTGTATCTCTTTACATATAAATGAATGAACATAAGGAGATTAGATCTCATACTGCTAGTGCACTACAGACCGAGATATAAAAAGATTACCAGGTGAAGCTAAAGAACCAATTCTTAGCCTGAAATGGATGCTCCCTGAATTTAAGCCCATTTATAGCTTTTTATTGCATAGGGGGAAAAAGCAAAAGGAAGGAACACATAGAGTTCTAGAACTGTGTTCTAGAAGGTTGTATACAAAAGAGGGAAGTATAACTTGGGATTTTCTTATATTTTAGTTTCTGGACCCGAAGCCCAAGTCTCTCATGTGACTTCTGCACATGGCATTTCTTTTGTGCTTTCACAAAAAACATTTATGGGGAGGGGCACCTGGAAAAGGTAAAGAAGGTATGCCTGGGCTTTCCTTCAAGCTGCCTCTTCAATGTAATTAACTCGTGTTTGAATCCTTCTAGCAGCTAGAGGTTCGCTAATACTTTTGTTTCAACCACTTTAGTAGATCCTAAGATTAGAGCCCTATAAAACCAGGGTATGGTACAGGCCCTTGAGTTGTGTGCTGAGACCTACAACAGGAGACCAGATGCCCTGAAAACCATTTCCACGTTCCTTACTGTTTTCCTTACCTGTCCAGGAACCACCAGAGCCATTAGTCCCGAGGGCCGGGTCTCCCCAGAACAGTGAACCCAACCTATTGAGCTCTCTTAGTCAGAAGTTTAAGTGGAAGAAAATCAAGTCGAATAAGACCTGTCCCAACCCCTGAAGAACTCTCTTTTGCTTCTATTTCACAGTGATGTATGATCCTATTAGAAATTTATCATTCATTGAAGTTAGGGCACATGTTTCCTTTTTTTCTTCTTTGATTATACCTGTATTTTTCTGAGAGATACTGTGTATTATGTATAGAGTCAAAGGATAAATTGGCTTGTTATTATTTGTTTGTTTTTTTCCTCTGGCACTGCACCTAAGATTTTAGTAAGAGAATTAGGAGAGTAGAGAAAGGTAACAGGAAAAACTTTTTGAGTGTTGTTATCTCTTTGCTCTAGGGATTAAAGACTTAGTTTGGCAGCATATGCTATTCTGGTATTGCCCATTTATTTTAATTTTAGTTTAATTTTTGCATAGGTAAAACAGTCACATGATTAAAATTAAAACATAAAAATATATCAATGAGAATTCTTTATCTCATATTGCTTCTCAGTTTTAAGGAAATCTCTTAGATAATTTGTCTTCTTAGTTTCTTGTGAATCTTTTCATTATTTACTTTTCTATATACAAGGAAGTAACAATATTTTATTGTCTCTTTTTTGTGTGGATAGTAACATACTGCATACACTGTTTTACGTCTTATTTTATTCACTTAGTGTTTCTCAGAGAGCTTTCTGAAGAGAGTGCTCTACTTTTTATAGCTATGTAGTATTCCATCAGATGCATCACTATACAGTCATTGACTATCCCCTTATTAATGACATTTGATAATTTCCTAATCTTTTATTATTATAAGTGATGTAAAACCATAGTCATTTCATAGGTGTGCAGATGTTACTTTAGGATGACCTCTTGGGAGGAAAAGTATGGGGTCAAAGTTTATGTATTTCAGTTTTGTTAAATATTATCATATGGCCCTCCATAATGGTCTGTATTGATTATTGAGGCTTTATAATATGTTGTAGTTTTCTCTTACTGGGATACTGCCAGGGCTGGTCCACACCAAACTGTGCAGTAAGCAATGTATCTCTTGTGCCTCTGTAAACCCATAATTTTTGTACTTATGTCGCTAAGTAATTCTCCCTGTTACCTGTTCCTCTTTTCCATTCTATTTTGAAGCCAATGCCTTCTGAGGTTACCTACTACTAACTGATACAGCTTTTGAGATATGACCCTGAATAGAAATATTTGCATTTTAGTGGTAGGATTCTGTATATGGTCATGACAGAATCTTGGGTCCTGGTACTTTATGTTTTGCATCCCCTTTGTTTTTTTCAAGTTTTCTGAGTATACTCATGATTGAGGTGAGGCGTAAAGGTACCAGGTTGAGGAGAGCATCCTCGCATTGACTCAGTGGAGCAGGTTTCATAAGCTTTTCACTCAGGGTCCTTAGGGGGTCTCCAGCCTTCTTAAAAAACAAAACAAGATAAAACATCAGGCACCACCTAACTACCTCAGAGAGAGTAAAGGAAAAGATGAAATAATACCTCACTCAAGTTTCTGATCTCATCTCTAGTCTCCTAGCTTATCGTTTATTTTCAAGGCCTTTATGCATCCTCTTCTCTCTAACCAGCAGGACTTGCCTCGCCCTGGACTTTGTTGAATCTTCACTTGCTTTTGAAGTTGTGGCCCTGGTTTCTGTCACACAGTGGTGCCCCTTCTCACCTGCCCCCTTGAACTGACCACCTCCTCGATTGCCCAGTAATGTCTCCTGAGCATACTTCTTCACGTTACCTTCATTGCATTATTTGAATTTTAGTTCGCGTTCCCCGATGGACTGGTTGCTCCTAAGAGTATGTTCTGTGTGATTCATTTTTGTTTCCCATGCTTAGTACAGTGCTGCACACACAGGAGGCCTCAAACTGTTTGGCAAATTATTGAATAAATGAAACCCAAGTAAAAGTGCAGAAAAAGAAAGATGAAAAGCAAATGAATAAATGGACTCTGAAGGGGCTTCAGTACCGTGTGCCAGATGCTAAAAGCCGGGTTTTAATAATCCAGTTGCACTGTATGAAAGTAAACAATGTTTTCATTCAGAGTGAATTTAATTTATATTTGATTTATGTTTATGTTGCACAGGCTTTTCTGGCAACACACTTTCTAAATCTGCTTACTCAGACGATGTTTATCAGAATAAGTCAGAAAGGCAGCTCTCAAGTCTGTGCAAGTCTAAAATCCTCTGGTAGCTTCATAATTCACCTTTTGTATCAGGAAATTTGTGTGTACCCTTCCTGCATTGGGAAATTTTGCCCTGCTTCCGGAAATGATGATAATGGAGACAGGGATTCAAAGGGAGTAATAAGGGATGCTAAAAATAGATCTGTTGGGAGATGAGATGACCTGAAAGCAGAGAATTAAGCTGAGGGGTTTGAGGGAAATAAAAGCTCTTTCCATGATGCCTCCATCTGGAAAGTATAAATATAAATGGAGCATGGGATTATGTTTAGCTTGAATTTTTTCCCATCTTTGAGCTGCTGGAAAAATTCTAATTGGCAATCTGTGTTTGAACGATAAAGGGAGGGTTTAGAATTCTTTGGACTCAGTTTAGCCACCAGAATTATTCAGGAACACATAAACAGTGTTATCCTTATTGATGTTATCTGCCCAAAATACATCTTTATGTATTCTTTATTCTCTACTCTCTAGGTAGATATTTTATGTTCTATTTTCTTACTGACGTATCAAACTACTTTTAGTCACACTGAATTATGTAGGGATGGTTTTGGAGAACATTTACATGCCTATCTACATGTATTATTGAATCACATCAGTAGTTAAAATTAGTCTTTTTAAAGAGTTTAGCATTACCCCCCAAAGGAGGAAAAGCTATTCGATGGTGACAGTATAAATTTGCTGATTGTATAATCTTGCTTCAGAAGTGTCATTCTTTTTGATAAAACAATTCGATTTTATGAACTGTGTTATAAGAAGGCCAACTCTTTCCTGTAAGTCAATATGGGTACCTGAATTTGTATCCCACAGGGCTTGTTTCTGTCTTCTTTGGGGGAGTGGGGAAAGTGGGTGCAGGACTGAAACTGAGGGGAATAGATCTTACAGTTTCTCCAGTTGGAGTGTCCTTCTCCGGGGGATGCTCCTCCTACCCAAAAGGTACACAGTATGGAGACCTCTGCTGCCCATTTTCCTTGAAATAAATGCACACTGGGTCCCCGTGAGAGTTCTAGTGGTCTGGGGCTTGGCTGAATACTCCACAGCTCTGGGGGTGTAAGGGAGGGGGGTTGAGGCTCTGTGAAGAGCCAGGTCACAGCCCGTGCCTCTAGGTCTCATTCATTCTTTAGC
>PVKM010017286.1:0-26046 GCA_004027735.1 Carollia perspicillata
TTTTTTTTTCTGCTGCTTTATCTCTCCGCCGCCTGTGGACTCCGCCCCTCTTACCGGTTGGGTTGAATGTCCGGGGACTTCCGAAATTTCAATTTTCTGTGTTCTGGCTGTGTTATTGTTTATAAATATTTGTTGTCCTTAATCTTGGTTGTGAGAGGAGGCACAGTGCTTCCACCTACGCCTCCATCTTGGCCGGAAGTCTACATACATATTTTCTTTACCATGTAAGCTCACAGACTACAAGGACTGGACTCTGAGCAGTTGATGGAGGCAAAAATGCATGCCCTATGTTATTTAATAAGGAATATACACATGCTACTTTTATTCATCCTACTATCTTTTGAAAGTCCCGGATGTATGTAGCAAAGAGGTGCTAACAAAACCACGTGAACACTTCCTGAGGATATATGTGGTTTATAGTCCCCCTAGATGTAAGCCAAACATGAGTCATTGTTTCTATCATGAGATAGCACAGTATTTTATTAATGTGGGGAGAATCAGTGTAAGTTAGAAGACAGAAAATAGAACTTGGACCCAGCTTAGGAAGCACAGAGGATTAAACAAGCACTAAGAAGCAGCAGGTCACTCCAGATAAGGAAGAGGTCAAGACGAGATGCAGAAAGACAGAAATTAACTCTCCCTGTGGGGATGGGGGACCAAGGATGGAGAACCAGGATATTGGCATAGCAGGAGAAGAACTTTTTGTGATTTGGGAAGTTAAGGGAGATGAATTTACTTTGGTTGAACTTATCCAGGAGCACATTGGTTTTCATCTCTGAGGTATTTCAGAATCACTTTTGGAGCTTACAAATGTGGATGCCTGCATATCACTTCCGGAAGTCCAATTCCATAGGTCTTGGAAGGGCTCTGGAATTTGTATTTTTTACAGGGAGCTTATGCCAGAACACGCGTCCTTCCAAAGGCTGTGATTAGTTCAATGTCCTACTGGACTTCTTGTAGAGTTGTCTCAAGTCACCATTCCTATGAGGGCTCCACAGCTAGCTCTTCTTAAAAGTTTTGGATTTTTTTTCTGGTTACACAGAACTTGAAGTCTATAGCTGTCCCTGTCTTTAGTTATGGTATAGGCATAAATTATGGTTTTATTTTCTATCCCAGTTGATCAACATTACCTTTAGGGGATATTTGGAGAGTTCAAATTTAGTTTGCTGCCATTAAGAACTCAGATGCCTGCAGATTGGTTTCAAGAGTAAATTTGTGCCTTTTTAAGTGGTTGCTACATTGTTGTATTATCATGGACATCTAAATTTATAATTCCATAGACCTGACATATAAAGTTGTGATACTCCTCCACTTTAGCTGTTTAAAATTTCCATGGTGAAATTAAAAACTCAGGTTTTTTAAAAGTCTATATTTTAGAGTCTAAAGCTTGGATGTCAGATGCCTTTATTATTATTGTTGTTGTTATTACTAGTATTATTATTATTTTAAAGGAACAGAGACTCACTCAACTTGCTTAAGTGATGGGATATGTTTTGGAGATGTATGCGGCACAATAAGGAATTTTAAAGAGAAATTCTGGTGAGGTCATTCCAGATCCAGGGCTGTTCCCGGGACCTTTGGGGCAGGAGTTCATGAACTTGACTCTACTAGAGTAGGTATCGTGGCTAGGCTTCTAGTCACATCTCTGCTTAATTCCTTTTTTAGTATTAACATACTGTATATTGTTTTACTGTTTTATAACTTGGGACTCCTTGGGACCTGTCATGGCTTCTCCTTTTTCCTCCTACTTCTACGGCCCCTTGTGCAGTCACCAGTTGCTGTGTGTGGTGACTGTATGTGTGAGTAAAAGCCATGGAAGGGGTGAAATCCCTTACAAGGAGCTGCAGGCGTCAGAAGTACCATTCTCATCCCCTGGAGCGCTGCACAGGGAGTGAGACTGCCCTGAACTAAGATGCTCCTTATTTGACCACAGCCATGATAATGTTTCCTGGATGATTTATTTTCTACAGCAACAACATCTATGAAATAGATATAGGATTGGTGAACTAAAGAAAAGAGATTAGAAATCAAAAAAGGCAAAAGTGTTACGCCGTGTGCCTAAATAATAAAACTTAGCGGTATTATTGCTATTAAGGAGCCTGAATAGAAAGGAAAATTTATGGCATTAGGAGAAATAAATACCGAAGCCCCATTGTGATTCTTGACTACATATCCTGAACTCACAGTCCACTAGAATTTTTTTAAGGAGAAGCTTAAGATGAAAATTGTAGGGATACTTAAGGTTTTTATTTAAGAAGTAGACTCTTTAATGAAACTATATTGTCTCAAATGCTTAAAATTTTTGAAAGCAATGCCTACTACTATAATAACAGGAGAGGGAAGACTCCCAGGGACAAAAATGCCTGTTAAAAGTCACCTTTTAGGCCTTTAAGGAAGGAAGCTTTGTGGAGATTAATATTTAAGTTATATTTTGCTATATAAAGTGAATATGCTTTCATTATGGAAAAGTTCAGAGTAAACAAAAATTATTTTAAATTCCTCTGCACAGAAACAACTACTTTCAATGTTTTCATGCATATTTTCCAGAGTTTTCCACTGCGTTTGTACACATCTATCATTTCATAAACAATATTCAGCTTAGAAATATTTACTTAAACAATAGATCAACCTTGGCATACTATACTCTTGGTTAATATGCCTTATCATTTAACTATATTCCAAAAACATTTATTCATGTTATTAAGCAGCATTCAAAATATAATTTTAATAACTACACAGTAATCCAGTACATGGATGTACTATTATTTATTTTATCAACCCTCAGTTGTCAGCTTCCAGTTTTCACAATTGGGTGAAATGCCATGATAAACACTCTTGCTTCTAAATCTTTGTAGAGATCTTTGATTATTTCCTTTATATAAATTCCTAGACATGAAACTTCTGGGCAAACAGTATTCATATATTTTTAAGTTTTTGATGCATATTGTTAGGATGCTCTCCAGAGAGTTGTGCCAATTTTTTCTTCCTGTGGTAACATGTTAAAGTTTCCTTCCAAAATGAACTTGATTTAAAGCTTGCTATTTTCTCTGGGTCCTATCTGGTCCACCAGTTATACTTGACTCAGTTGAATTCTTACCTCAAGTTTATACTATAGTAATGGAAACATTTCTGTAGATTATTTATGCTGCAAATGAGACAGTTTAAAGAACATAATTTGACACTAGGATCAGAATGTTTTTGCCTTATGCCTGTTTTCTGCAAGCATTTTTTTATCCTGAGGGCCGAGGAGAAAGCAGACAGAGAGATAGAGAGAGAGGAGGGAGGGAGGGAGAGAAGGAGAGAGGGAGCAGAGGGAGCATAGCAGTGGAGAAGGGAGTGAGAGAGGGAGGGGGAAAGAAACTTACCTCATTTATTTGGGCTGGTTGAGCACTCACAATATGGTAGGCACTGAACTGAACGTGCAAGAGCTATGAATCCTGCCTCTGAAGCCCTACAATTCCATGTGCCATGATCCATAAGGCAAAATATGAAAAACGGGCTTTTATTGTTAAAGTGCTTGAACCACAGGGTGCAGGCAATCTACAGGACATCTGTGATCCGCATCTGCAGGTGGATTGTGTAAGTCTTAATGTGCATAGATTCTGGGAGAAGAGGACACTTGGGTATCTGTGTCAACGCGAAAATTACATAAAACCCAAGGTGTCCCTGCAGGTGTAAAGACAGATAAGTAGCAGACTAGAAAGAGGTGATGGGGATAAGGAGAGGAAAAAAAAAACTATTCGTTCCCACCTCTCCTGCTGCGTCCCCTCCACTGGTAGAAGGCCATTTTCCTCCATGCAGCAGCTTTGAGTTCCTGAGATTTTAAAAATGTTTGCGGGAGGGTGTGGCATGGATGTACAAACTATTTTCTTGTGATGACAATGGGACTGTGTTTGAAATTGAACCTCTCATGGATAATCAGAAAGGTGGTGGTGGACCTGGGGCCTCCTGGAGTATTGGAGTGCTGTAGTGCAGTTTGTCACACGGCCAGGAAGAGGGGTGAGGATGAGGATTGCTTGACCGAGAATTAAAGAAGTGAGAGTCCCTAGCCCACTGCTTGGACTAGAAAGACTTTCCGGATGGTTACTTGTTTAGCTAAAACTGGCATGAATTAGAGGGACAATTGTAACATTAACATAAAAGTTCCAAATAGCCCTTCCGAACAGATACGCATGATTTTAGAAAATGCATAACAAATGACATATAGTGAAAATGTAAACAAGCCATTTAATAACATTTTAATGCTTGATTCTGATCTCTTAATTAAAATGTGCATAAAAGAAAACAATGGTGGAACATCTGTGTGTGTTATTGGGACGGCGGGATTTATGCTGCTCCCTGGGCTTTTTTGTTCACTTCTCGGTGTGTGTGAACATGGGAAGGTTTCCTCTTCGGGGAGCAGTTGCCCTAACCAGGTTGAGCCCGCCGAGGGTCTGTGTTCCCACCCATCTTCGTTTGGTTGTGGTTGCCTCCCCTTCTCTTTTCTCTTATATTAAATACTGTATGGCTTGTTCTCTGCTAAAATTCTACTCCTCTCATCATTTGATCTGAAAGCCACTGTTCACCCCACCCCTGTAACCTGTAACGCTGATCTAACCTTGACTCACCCTTCTTATCTCAGCAGATGTACACAGCATTACCTAATGTTTTGGGACTCAGTGAGTGATCTCAAAGAGCTCTGGGAAAAGCATGGTTTTTTGTATCTGTGACCTTGCAGTAGTTATCACTCAGCTGGACATTATGAGGGTTAGATGTTAAATGCAGAAATTCTACTCACCGTTATTGGTGATTTTTAAAAAATTATTATTCATTTGGGGGATGTATTTCTGAGCTTCATTCTGCCCAATTGTTAAATGAGAGCACCAGCAGTCACAGAAGTCAAGGGTTGTTAAGTGCTTTAAGATCTTCCAGTGAAAATGTTATACCACAATATGCTTTTATTTCTATCGTTATTTCAAACATACATGATCAACAAAAAGTCTGCCTTTGATTAAACCAGATATAAAGTATATCGTATCTTCTTTTACTCCCAGGAGAGTTCTGTATCATTTACACAACAAAGTCACAGCCAAAAGGCTTTCTTAAACATAATAATTTAATGGTCCCCTTTATGAGGGGCCATCTCTGGGACTATCTCTAATCCTCAAAATGTTTCTGCAAAATACGTGATTTTATTCTTCATTTCTGGTGATGAAACTGAGATTCGGAACCAAAGGGTGTGCCTAAATCTATGCTGTTAATAAGTGGAAGACCTGGGACTCAAACTCAAGTCCGTCTCTCCCTCTCAAGGCCATTGTTTATCCCTCTCATCAGGCCCTACCTACCCCATATGGCTCCCATTCCTGGAGCCAGTAGTGAGATGACGTCCTGAAAGAGTTAAGTAAAATGTGACTGTTTGTGACAAATATCTGAAACTTGTTTTTATAACTTGGATTTAATTCACAAATAAAGAGTAATTATCAGTATGTCACAGATGAAGAGCTGCACGTATGGATCGGTGTAATTTCGGTTGCTTGGCTTACGGATGCTGTATCCCCAGGGAGTTTCACAAGTCCACATGGCACCTCCTAGCACTGGGTTCTGTGTAAGCCGAGCAAATTGTGAAACTCCTCTGTGTGAGGAGAGCTCACAACTGGTGACTATCTGAGGAAATTTGTATAAAATTACCTTGCCATATGTAGATGTTAGTTTCTTTTCTGAATCTGTTCTTAACACTTGAGTTGGGGCAAAACATCAGTTTTTGGTACTGGCTTTGTATTTTTTCTTGGATGGTTGGTTTTGGAAGTGTCAGCCCAAAAGAAGAGGAAGGATAGAGGGTGTGATTCTTTCTTTTGCTATCTTCCCTCTGCCTTTTTTGTGCCTCTGTTTCCCATCTTGTTTAATTTTATCAGTTTGTTGTAATCCTTTGATGAAAAAGACATAAAATATTCAGACTAGAAGTTATTAGGACTTTAAATCCCATAAGACTATCCTTGAGATTATTTTTGCGCATAGTTTAGTCCCTAGTTCAGGATACGCACTGCATACTGGGGAGGTAGAACTTACACCTGTCCCACTCCCCCTCTTTCCCTCAGTCTGAGAGAGCCTCTGCTTTAGACTTGTGATACATACTGAAACACACCAGTTACTAGGTGTATATGTGGGGTAGGCTGTGGCTACAGTGGAATGGCCTAGGACGCTCGGATGTGTATTAAGGAAAACATGGTGTAGCGCAGGGGTGTCAAACTCATTTTCATCGGGGGCCACATCAGCCTCACAGTTGCCTTCAAAGGGCCGAATGTAATTTTAGGACCATATACATGTAACTGCTCCTTAACTGTGAAGGGGTTGAAATTACATTCGGCCCTCTGAAGGCAGCTGTGAGGCTGATGTGGCCCCTGGTGAAACTGAGTTTGACACCCTTGGTCTAGTGGGTGACACCCTTGGTCTAGTGGGAGAACCATGGGCCTTGGAGGATCCAAGCAGGTCAGCTCTTCTTACTAGCTGCATCGCTCTAGGGGAATTAATTAACCCTACAAGCTTCAGATTTGTTTATATGTAAAGTGGACATGAATAATAATACCTACTTTATAGAGATATTATACAGAATGAGATAGCACATTTAAAACATTTAGAATAGTGCCTGACCCTCAGTGAATGTTGTTTGCTTATATTTCATGCAGTGAATAAAGGGAAAAAAATAGGAAAAAGTGGAAATTAGAACATGATACTGGGTTTGAGAAAAATTTTTCATCATTTCAATGCAGCATAGCAGAGTATTTGTCTAGAAAGTGGAGGTTCTGTTTCCAGCTCTGCCACAGGCAAAGTCTCTGCCCTAGCCTCTCAATGTCTCAGTTTCCTCATCTTTAAAATGAGGAAATAAATTGGAGTGTACGATCTCTTTTTAGTTACACGGTTTTGCCTGCAGAAGGTTTTTCTCCTTCCCAGAGTAGTCGATGGCTGTCACTCAGCAGCGTGCAAGTCTCAGAAGCCTTGAGTCAAAGCACAGTCTCAGCCAAGTATCATACACAAGCCTATTGTTAAGATATGCTTTTCTCTGTGCAACTATGTTTACATGTACATTTATGTCATTTGTATATTTGTCATGTGTCTGAGTATTTATGCACCTGCTTGCTTGTTAAAGTAAGAACACTAGAATACAGTCATACATTTTTGTGGGTATGTATGTTTATATATAAGCTATATATATACAGTATGTGTGTATATATATAAATATATGTCTGTGTGTATGAGAAACAGATGCACTGTAGGCAGATAAAGCAGATAAATATAGATTCAAATAGAAGCAAAGCATATAAATATAGATGTTGTATCGAGTGAAAGCAAACAGATCAGCACCATTTCATTAGTGCTTGAAGTCTTTGTAATGAAAAGAGTTGAAAATCAGTAACTGACATTGAAATTATTGATTGAATGACACTGTCAGATCAGAGGCATGGTATAAGGTAAGAAAATAACCTTTCTTTCCACTTTGAAGAGTAATTAACAGGGAGACATAATACTTTCGATTGTTTGACTTATGAAAGTTTTTAGATGCTATGTAGTATGGTATTTCTTAAGAGTACAGATATGTTATCTTCCCTAAAAATACCACCAGATAACAAAAAATAATACATAAAAGAATACCTGTTCCAGTTCTGAGAAAGGACTTGACAAAGGTGATAAGGTTCCTTTTGTTCGTAGGCTGGGATTGGCAGTTCCTTCCTGTTTCCAGGTATGACAGTGGCGTTGGTTTCATTCCACGGTACTTTCACAAGCCCCCTGAAGTCTTTAGAAAACCCTCCTAAAGGAGATGCCTTGAAGCACAAGGCCAAAGTCACCATTGTTAAGTTATTTTTGTGAGTGTGTTGTGTGAGTAAAACTGGGCTTCCATCTGCTACTTTCATGTCACTGTTTTCACCAGTCAAAATAATTGGTTGTGAGTGTTTGCTTTATTTTCTTTTGTTTTAGTGGGGAGGGTATTGTAAGTTAATTTTAGCAGGTTCAAGTTAGTTAACTTGAACGTCAGTGTTTTACAATGTTGCAGGTTATATCTTGGTCATGTGCTTAAATACTGTAGGAAAAAAAGGAGTGTCTCCACTTGTCCCCCAAATCTCACCTATTTCCCAGAACAGATTGCGTCTTTTCTTCAGCTTTGTTGTAAGGACGTCCAGAGAAGCTACAATTTGGAGAGAGCCCTGAAATTGTGCAGATATAAATTCTGCTTTTGCCTAGTACCACAAAATAGTCAAAGTTGTTGTTACTTTTTCTGTTGCTTAGTTTACTATTGCTGTTCCTTATAAGGATGAGACAAGAAGGCCAGGAAGATGTTCTAGTTCTCTCCTCTTTTGTGCTTCTTTAAACCCTGTTAGCGTTTCTTCCTTCCTGCTCCCAATCAAGTCGAGACTTGAGGAAGAGAAGGCAGAAAGGACAAAGCAATAGGACTCATTAAAAGCTGTGGGATAAATTGGAGCTGCCTAAAAAACTGAATTCTTTCTTTCAAATGTGTTTGGCTACAATTACTTTGTTGTTAAGTTCTTCAGCAAATTATGGATTTTAAAAGTGTCCCAGTGGTCTTAAGAATCGTACATAATACACACAGATACACATGCACACATACACAGTAATAAAGTTGTAAAATATTCCAAAAAAAAACTGTATGAATGAGAAAATGGAGTATATTTTCATTTTAGAAATAATTTTGAAAGAATGCTCCATAGCAATGTATAAAGTTGATAAGCTCTATATAATACTTGAAAGCATAGACTCCTCAAAACCTGCTGTTTGCCTGATGGGTTCTAATATAATCTTCAACAAGTAAAATTATTATAAAATATATGTATGGAAAAGATTCAATAGACTTTTAAAAATTTAAAAACTGTGGTATATTTACATAATGGAATACTACCCAGCAGAAAGAAAGAAGGAGCTGCTGCCCTTCCTGACAGCATGGATGGAACTGGAGAGCATTATGCTAAGTGAAATAAGCCAGGCGGTGAAAGACAAATACCATCTGATCTCACCTGTAAGTGGAACCTAATCAACAAAACAAGCATGCAAAATATAACCAGACACACTGAAATAAAGGACAAACTGGCAGTAACCATAGGGGAGGAAGGAGAGGGATAATGGGTGGCAATGGGGGAAGGGTCGTCAAGGAACATGTATCAAGGACACATGGACAGAGCCAAAGGGGGCAGGATCCAGGGAGGGAGGTGGGAGTGGGTTGGGAGCGGGGAGTAGTGGAGGGAAAATGCAGGGAACTGTACTTGAATAACAGTTTTAAAAAATGTAAAACAAGTCAACCAATAAAACATTTAAAAAATAATCATTTGCCAAATTAATGTAGTAAAACTTCTTTATAATTACACAAGCACATATATACACATGAACAATCTAGACTTAAAGCATTATGGCCTATTTAGCTTAGGAAGTGTTCCAGGATTAAAATTCTCAGGGAAGTTATGTACATAAAAACACACACACACATACACACTCCTCTTCTCTTGTTCTTTTCTTTTCTTTTCTCCTGTATTAACATACTGCTTAACATTTCATCAAGTACTTTAGATTACCAAAAATTGTTTACAAGAGAAAAAATGTGTGCACACATATATAGACACACATATGCACAGATATACACATTAAATTGTTAATGTATCAATCATCTGATTTTATATGCAGTATTTTTTTAAACTTTTATCTAGTATAAATCTTTAAAGAAATTTTTATAAACACATATCTGGTGTGATTTAAAGGTTCCTGGGAAATAGCACATTTCCTTACCTATGACAAAGAACATTTTCCAAATATGCATTTGAAAAACAGGAACTTATTGGAGCCAAGAACAAAGTAAAGACCTGTTTCTTTTTAGGAGTCATTTACCCTTTTTAGCTCTATTTGGAGCATGTGGTGACTCTCATGATTGGCATGGAGAATTTTTTTTTAAATCGCTTCATATTCTGCTCTGGCTTTGTGGTATATTACAGTACATGTGGGCCTGGGAATACCCGATTTTGATCCTCACCTGCCCAACTTTTTAATTAGCTCTGTGTCCTTAAGAAGGTTAGCTAATGGCTCTGTAACTAGGTTGCTAATCTATGAAATTTAGGCCAATCTTACTTCACAGGGCATTAGTATTAACTGGTATAATATTAATGAAGTATGTGGTATATAATATGTTCTCAGTAAATGCTAGTTTTTTTTCTGGCCTATTAATTTTAATTTATGTCTGTGATTACCTCCTCTTATCCCTCCTCAACACTGCAAGGCTTAGCACAATTCTGTACCATTACACCTTATAACCAATGCTAGACAATAAGAGCAAGAGATAATAAAAATTATTAATTGTCTAATATGCACCCTGAGGACGAGTCTATGAGGAAAGAGATACAAGGGAATCAACAGGAATTCTTGCCTCCTATAATTGTAACATTTTCTACTTAGTAAACAGGAGTGGGAGAATTTTCAACAAAGTGTTGTTGGAATTCTACTCACATCAATAAAGTAGAATGAAATATCTAACCAAGTGACATGCATTAGACCCTTTAAAGTAATAGTACATCCTTTTCATTGCCATTTATATACGAAGCTTTAATGCTCTTCATTCCACAGTGGATGTTGCTCACCTTACCTTACTGTAGATTAGGCTCCTTAATTAACACCTATGATATTTTAGGGAAAGTTATGTGGTCAGAATTCCAATGTCATTGAAATTGCTAAATAGTTGTTTCTTTTAAGGAATAGGGAGAAAAAACAACTTTCACTCTAAGATATCTACAGCTGTATTTCAGCCTAGAGTCAATCATTTTAGCTAAATTGTAAATCCCATAAGACTTAAAGTTTAGAAGGGAAACAGTGACACAATCTTAATGACATTGGTTTGTGCAGCAATGTCCCTGTTACCAGTTCTCTTTTAACTTCCTCAGCCTTCACTTTCTGTGTAACTACAATTTTACTATGTAACTCTTTCTGACTTACCTTTGGAACTGAGAGTTTGGCCAATATCATTAAGCCACAGTAAGCTTGTAGGACTTCTCAGTATCTCCTCCTGCTATGCCATAATTAATCTCTAAGTAGTTGTATCTATGGAATGGAAAAAAAGAAAAGGGAAAAAAAAAGGTGACCTGATACTATGGGAAATGAGTGGTCTAGAGATCGTAAGCCTTTGCTCTCCGTCCGTGATGAGAGTCCATTTAACACTAGGCCCAGTCTGCTTCCTGGCCATGTGGAGGCCTAGGCAGCGGTGACCTTTTGGCTCAGCCTAGAGCTGTAGTTTGCCCTCTGGTTCTCAGCGTCTTGTTGCTGTTTTCTGTACTGTATAATACTAAATTTAAAATTTGTATTCCCTTTTGATTTTTGAGGATCTCAAAGAACATTAACAAAAAAGTTACTTTTATAAGGAAGAGTAACAAAAGTTGGAAAAACTTTGAAAAGAGAGAAAGGGAAGACTGAGATCAGGAATGGGCATAAATGAGGTAGAAACAAGAAAAGTAATTCTCCCCACACATCCAAAGAATAGGAGGAGGAAGGACAGATTAAAAAATTAAGTATAAGATAGCTTTCAGGTGACCATTTAACAAGACATAAGGATTCCTTATAAAAGAATCTTTTGAAATATTTATGGCATTTAAAATGAGATTCAGTTTATACAACCTTCACTTATTCTATGCTATGGAACAATGATTTGTGAGTTCTCAGTACTAGTCCTCAGTCTATCTCAAAATATATACCCTTGTGAAAGTTGCCTTCTGAGCTTCAGAATCTTCATTTATAAAATGAAGAAGCCAGGCAAGTTCTCGTCCACTTTTAAGAATCTATGAATGAAAAAGCACTTGGAATGGCCTGTTGACATGATGCGAGGATGCTTATCGAAGCATGTTGCTGAAATTGATTAGATTTTACTTGCGACCAGTTTAAAAAAAAACTTTGTGAAAGGTTTGACTGAAACGTGCATACTTAGCTCTGTGTGTGTTAATAAGATAGCCCTACTTTGAAAAAAAAAAGTACTATGGCTACCATGCTAAGCTTGCTTTTAGCTGAATTTTCAACTGGAATTTTTTGAGAGATTATATTTGCAACTCTTCTCTAAAGGTTTTATTCTCCAATTAACTGAAAAATGGCATTCCTGAATTTTTAATCCATAATTTTTTTCTCATAAAACTTCTGTTTAGCCTTGGCCGGTGTAGCTCAGTGGATTGAGCTCAGGCCTGCGAACCAAAGGATCACTGTTTGATTCCCAGTCAGGGCACATGCCTGGGTTTCAGGCCAGTTCCCAGCAGGGCACGCAAGAGAGGCAACCATACATTGATATTTCTCTCCCTCTCTGTTTCCCTTCCCCTCTAACAATAAATAAATAAATAAAATCTTAAAAAAAACCCAAACTCCTATTTAACCAAGAAAATGGAAATCAGTACATTCTTGGTTGCCCTTGTATTAATTTAAATTTGCATAACCTAATCAAAACTCAACCTACCTTGCCCTTCAACTAAAAGCTATATTCTCTCCCATTACTAAATGGCTATGTTCTTCTCAATATTTTTAAAAAGATTTTATCTATTTATTTTTAGAGAGAGAGGAAGGAAGGGAGAAAGGGAGAAAAACATCAATGTGTGGTTGCCTCTCACACACTTCCCACTGGGTGATGCAGACACCGGCCCACAGTGTCCGCAGCATTATGGATGAGACAAGATACATTCACACAGACTACCGAGTCCCGTGGAGGAAAAGGGATGGCATGGCTACTCTCTCAAGGGGAGAGTGCACTGACCCTTGCCTTGACAGGTTTTTATTGGCTTTCACTTTGCACAGGAATACAGGTAAAGCTCATTAATCATTGCCAGGCAGTATGTCAAACAATGGGTAGCATACAGAGAACTACAAGGGCTTATTCTGAGTCAGGGTCTGTTAGCTAAAGGGCTACAAAACTTTGGGAAACAAACTCATTTCCTGCTTGGACTCTTATCATTTAATTGAGAGCAATCAAACAAAGCAGGTTTCACGGGAGTTTATGTATTCTTTCTTAGGCCTGATTACCCAGAGAACCCACCCTTTCTAGCACAGGGCTGTACCCCCCTTTGTCATTGTTTCAGGCTTAAGTCAGGGGAAGTAAGGCAGCCAAGAGATTAGGAGACTTCTCACAGACAGAATGAAGACTCAGGCTATGTCAAAGCCTAGGGGCGAGGGTCCATCACCCCCTTTTGCTCTAGCGCCCCAAGTCCTTCCCTGGGGCTTCCCCATGATCGTGCCTGTCTTAGGTCGTTCCCTTCTTGGGGAATCTTACCTGTCATTGGCTAACCAATCAAGCAATTGGGGGCCAGTTATAAATGAAGTAAAAGGAGTAGAAGCGGTGCTCCTGCCAGGGAGATAAGCTTTGTCTCCTTAGTGGCTTATGGTCCCAAGGTTGCTCACTCAGCCTTAGCCATGGGGGGTGGGGGGGTGTTACAACTTCTGAAACCAGGCAGGGCAGTTCCCAACATCTACCCCTTTTTTGTTTGTAAAATTAATTGTAGTTCTTAAGCCTGTGAAACCTACTATTTGCTGTTTTCGAATGTAATCACAAGAAAATAACCTCCATATATATCATAAAGCACAAATAAGGATTAAGACAAGGAGGAACCTGAGGGCTGCCATGACCCAAACTCCTAAATTCAGTCCATTGAAAAATGTTGCAAATACAAGGGAATGACAAGAGTAGCAGGTCCAGTTACACTTCAATCCTTGGGAGAATTAGCACAGACTTCAGGAAGTTACTTTAAAGATATGCAGCAAGGACTTGCTGCCTGAACTCAGACTGAGAAAGTTTTAGCAAGAGCAAGTCACAAAGCAGCCTAGGTGTAATGCAGGCCTGGTTTCCCACAGGAGAACTTCACAGGTGTGGTCTTGCATGCTGGCTCACCCCCCACTGGTTTTCCACGTGGGTGCTGAGCTCCCTTTCCACATCCTGTGAAGTGGTTCCCTACAACTGGGGACCTGGCCTGCAACCCAGGCACATGCCTTGACTGGGAATCAAACTGGTGACCTTTTGTTTCAAAGGCAGATGCTCAATCCACTGAGCCACACCAGCAGGGCTCTTCTTTAGAATGTGTCCATGAAAATGAAAATGGACATTTCTGCGCCCAAGACTGAAATGAAAAATAGTCCAAAAATGCTGGTGAAATTCTGCTGATGTTGTTGGTTTTATAATTTTATTTAAGCTTGTTTTGGTTAATAAAATGGAACTAAAATCCAGTGACCAACCCCCCAAATAATGATAGAAAGGAAGTGTACTTCCTCATTATTTTGTGGCTGCAGCCTAAGTCTAGCCTAAGATTTCCTGTGAATGATTGGAATATATTTTTCTGAGGCTTTTCTAATGTACCTTTCCTTCAGAGATGTTTATCCTGTAATCATTTTACTGTTTCAACAAGTATTTGTTGAGCACAGAGAATGTGCAAAGCACTGTGCTAGGTGCTGGGTGTATAAGCCACATGCACACAGCCGTCCGTCATAAAAATCCCTGACAAATGGATGGGGTAGGCACCTTTTTAATATTTTGTAAGCTAAAATGGGAGAAAAGACATTGGGTCATCAGAAATGGTGCCCCGTATTTTTGTTCTTTCCTTTGAATGACCTCCTGTGATTTCTCCCAGTCGCCATTTACAAACCCACACCCAGGAAGGAAACAGGCTCCCTGCCTTGCTCTCTAGCTGGCTGCTGAAAAGGAGAACCTCTGTTTCTCCTCCTCACCCTGGTCGTTGTTTTCAGCCATAGGAGGGCACTGAGGAACTGGAAGGCCTTGGGCCTAGCAGCAGAATCAGGCCTTACTTTCTGGCCTAAGCTGTGGGAACCAGGTGCATGGCATGGGAAGCACTGAGTAGCTACGGGGAACTGGGAATGTCTGTGATCATCCAGATCAAAAGTTAAAATTTAACGCTTCTCCATGAGCATAATATGAAAAGTTATTTAATTTTTTTTACAAACATTATTTATCAGTTTAGAATCTTTCTTTATTTTGCCAATTTTTTTCATTGTCTTATATTGAGCTGTTGTATTTAGCCAACTAATTTGTCGCCTTTTTTCCTATATAAAATAGTGATTCAAAGATTCACTGAATGCATTCTTTATGCATTTTTAAAGGGGATGGGTAACATGGAACATATTTCTGTTTGCGATTTTGTGCCTTGCAAATAATAGTCGTGATTAGGTAAACTAGTCAGGATAGCATTGGCTCTCCCAAGTACAGATTGATAAAAGCATAGGGAGAATGATAGGTAGGTGCATATGGAGAAGTCTGACAGGTCAGTGGAATTGCTATCAAGTAATCTGACACATTAGTACTTCCAGACATTCACCTGCCAGTAATCCTCATTATGTATGAGATTGGAATTTGGGGGTCACTGGTTCAAGCCCATTTTTCTGAAACCTGAACAATAACCAAAAGTCAGAGCTAAAGGGAATAAGAATAAAACTATTCCAGGCATTAGAATTATTTCTGTAAATGAGCTCTTTCTCTCTCCCCTCTGTTCCTCCTTTTTTCTCCTCTCCCTGTTCTTTTCTTTCTCTTTTTCCTCCCTCCCTCTCCCACTCCTTTCTTTTTAGTGTTTTGAATTCATTAGATGGCATAGTGTAAATCAATAGTAAATGCTAACCGCCTACTCAGTACTCAGTTACGCAACATCATGTAACTGGGTACACAGAGACAAAAAGGGAAAAAGCATACACAGCCTTTACATTCAAAAGCTCTTGCATAATTTTACTTTTCCACAGCCAAAAAGGAAAAAAAAAAAGAAAAGAAAATAGCAGATGGGGAAACTTACAGTGTTTTTATTCCCCCTTTCTCAGACTGTTGAAAAGGAGTTAGTTAATATCCATGGCCATTTCTAGTTGCCCTAGGCTGCAGCCAAACATCCCATAATACCCAGGGCCTTAACTGGCTTTAAAACAGGATTTTGTGACCCTCCTTGATATGATGTATTTTCCAGGTAATATAAAACTAAAATTATTCTGAGGTGTTTAATGCTGACTTGGTTTTTACTTACTTTATGAAAATTAACAACATTTAAAGCACACAGTGAATTTTAAAATTGAAAGAGGATAAGGAAGGCAGCTGTGTGTGTGTGTGTGTGTGTGTGTTTATTTGAAATGTATCCTGATGTAATATTTATGTAAAAAGCCAGTTATATAATCCCTATCTTTTGCTTCTGACTTTGAGGGCTGTACAAAGCTCTAATGTTTTGTTTTGTTTTGTTTTGTTTTTGCTCATGATGAAGTATATTCAAACACCAGAGTCCTAGTGAAAGAGAAAACAGCTATAGATGCTACAGCAGAGGCTCTTCAAAGTCCCTATAGAGCACATCCCCTAAACAGTAGTTCCATTGAAGAGACTCTACTTTCTGGAATTCTCATTTAGAACTTTCTGTCACACTGTTCCCTGGAATACTGTTTGATTTGCTGTATGCCTTTAAGTCCCAAATGTATAACCAACACCCCCCACCCCCGCTTTGTAGCCTTCACTCCTTTCCCACACTCCCCAACTTTTTCACTGGAGTAATTTCCTTCCCAGCTTAAGTAGGAGCACAGCGAGATTTGTATGAAGTTGATCTGTCTTCTTTTCCAGTTATAATATTTTGCTTCACTTAACTGACTGATGTCCTCTGGGAACCAAGCATTTGTCTGACCAGGGAGGTTGGAGGGATTTTGAGTTTGGTTTCGTTCTTCCTTTTTAGTTTCTGCCTCTAAATGGTTATACCATGGATACAGAGTGATGAGAGCATGGCACTGGGTGTTATTAGGTGTCTGCTAGAAGGAAGTTAGACCCAGCCTGTGAGCTGTGTGGTGGTAATCCTAAGCGTTATCAGTGCAATTAGAAAAGATGAAAGTAGGCAGGGGAAAGGATGGATCAGAGTAGGAACTGTTGAGGTACTTCACCTCCTTGTATTTGGGACCTTTAGGCCATGCTTTACTTCTGGATGGTAATGTCATATGAAATTGGTTTATTTGATTTTATTGAAGGTAAGAGGTGAGTTACCTTTAGTTTTTTCTTTTTTAAGAGTCAGGTTCTTTCATGGTCTGTTCAACTTTCTCTTATGTGTTAGAATTTAGGATTTCTTTTGTATGGAAAAATCTGGTACATAAAGATAAAAATCAAAGTCAGGAAAGTTTTATCTGGTTTTTCGGATGTTGTTGTCTGAGCATGTGGCTTTCTGTTGTTAAAAACTATGTGATTATGAATAATTACTAAGCTAGTATTATTTTAAGTCCTTTATAAATACACTTGCTTTCTGCTTTTCTTTCTTCAAAGAATCTATAGCTCAGAAAAATATATCAAAAAATGGTGAAAATAGGTCAGAATATTCTAGTCTTTAACCAAGTAATCATATTCACAGGTATATTTTTTTCTAAGTATCCCTCTACATGGGCTTATAGTTAAGTTTGGAATCTAATATACAGTTTTGTATGTATGTTCTTGATTATCAAAATGAATTCTGAACCATGTAAAATATACTCTTTGTAATATAATTTTAACATTTATCATCTGTAACCAAGCACTTCTTTTTGGTGTGTAGTTCTGTGTATAGGAAGTTATTTAGAGCACCCTGATTTTCAAATGGATTGCCCAGATTTAAAAGAAAACTTAGAACTCTATACAGTAACATTTTCTTGGTTGTCCAAAATAGGTAGAGGCATCTGATTATGAAAGAAATAAAGGAAAATGTCTTTGAGTAAAACATCTTTGAATTTTTTTCCTTCATCGGTCTGTCACAAGAGCTCCCATTTTCATCTTGATGGATTTTTATTCTCTCTGAACCATACCTAAGACAGACTTGACCTTTCAATGTCCAATGGATGCCAACTAATTCATTTCAACCCTCATTTTGAATTGTAACCATGGCCCTGGGAATGTATACATTACTTGTGGTTTTTCTTTTGCAAGATGGGATCCGGGCTTAGGAAGGACTGGCAGGCCCAAACTTTCTATTTCCTGGGCATGCAAGAAGCTAGGGAGGGTTTTAAATACTTTCCAATTTTTCAAAAGTCCTTCACAACTATTTCAACCTTGCTTCTAGTTGCTGTTGGCAGTAGTAATAGATACTTTTAAATGTTGCAACAAGAACCTCAGTCACTGACTTACCCTCTCAACAGAATCACTCTAGTTGTGCCTGGCACCTAGTAGCTGCCTCACAGATGTTTTGCCATACTCTGGTAAGCTGGTGAGGGGAGCCGCTGTGTCCGTCCTCTCATGGTGCTTTGCAGGTAAGCAGCAGCAAGCCGTGTGAATAATACAGGGTGAGATGAAAGAGGATGCAGAGCTCTTCAAGCATCAGAAATGGACTGATCGTTTTATAAGAAAGCCCTATTATCCTGTCTCTGTCTTTATAAAAGTAGCAAATTGCAGAAGGCGATTTTATATTTTTCCAAGAGTACTCAGTCCTGCAAAGACCATTGGGTCATTTAAAAAACATAAATTTTGGCAAGCTTCTTTGGTGATTTTCATTAAGTTTAATATGCAAATGTGTTAGTTACTTATGATTCTGGATCTCAGATATACTCCCCTTGCACTCTGCCATAGGGTCCTTTGAGTCTTAGCTTTTCTCATTTTTTCCTGGTCAATTATATTTTAGGCTTATTTTATTTATATAAGTCCAAGGATGATAACTACAGATGAATTTCATGTGGAGTTCTTCTTCTCTATAGTGTTTCGTTTTAGCTACAATAATTCCTGATCTTTCTAAATAAATTTTGGTATAAGTGAGTTATGCTTGTTGTTTTCCAGGCTTCATTCTGGTGATAATATTGGGGGTGGGAGATGATCTGCTGGTATGAACCACTTATGGCTTCTAAATTATAAAGCAGCGAAAAGACAAGCATGTGGAATTATTGATAGATTGCTGCTTGTTAGGCAAGCATTTTTTAAATGCAGATTATATAGTTTTGGGGGATTCTGTTGCTTCACAGTAGAAACTCTTTAAATGTTAATTTGGGGTTTGTTTTGTTGCTCTGTGACTTAGCCTAAAAGGTTTTGGTTTCAGAAGGTTTCAGTTCCCTCATTCCATTTGTTACAGGACTCAGAATGTAATACCATACATTCCCTTACACCCACGAAGGAGGATAAGACCAGTAACTCACAACTCATGAAACTAGGGGTAAATAATCCATAGCGTGTTCCCCAGCCATTGCCGCAATATTTATATCTAGAACATAAAGAGCACACAACCAGAAACAAGGAGAAGCCAGTTTGTTTTTATTTATAAAATGTTTAATCAAAAGTACAGTCAAGTTCAAATGGAGCTGCAAATCTGGTGGTTCACAATGGTTTGATTTATTTTTTTAAACAGACCATGGATAATTAACCGTAAAACATAACTTTCCCAAGACAAGTTACAGTGAATTGCAGAAATGGGTGGCAAGTCATTCACAACTGGTTAGAGCCCTTAAAGTTGAACATGCAGGCAGTTACAGGAGCTGCTTTCTCAGGGCACAGTTGTATCTTCATTCCTAAAGGGAAGCATCCTTTTACTTTTTATATAATATCACCATGTCAGTGTCCCCAAAAGAAAAGTGAATGGATACTTTTGCATGACTGCCGTGTTGTCATACATATATTAAATACCTAGCATTTATGGTACTCTTTTCATTTCAGGCTGATTCACCATCACTAACTGAATATTCCTCTTACGACATTGCTGCCTGGTAAGTCACTTCCATTATCTCTAAACGGCAGTCCAAAATATTGTATAAAGAGTCAAGTATATTTCTGCCAACCTCAGAAAGAATTAGACTTAAAGGTGCAGTGACTCTACCACCGCAAAAACAAACTTTGAGCAGAACATATTTTGGCATTGGTAAAACGTATAGATTTCATATCCTATTTATTTTAAAATATTATCGTTTAGAATGGCAAGAAACTATGATTCCAAGGACATATTCTCACAGATGTTTGACAGCTATTTTACAATGATTTTGCTGCACAGAAGTGGAAGCATTCAAAGGATTTGTTTGGATCTCCTAAGATCCACAGTATGTGTTGGCAAAGGTGTCACCTGTGTGGACGAGAGAGGGTGATATGGTGAAGCTGGTGCCGACATCTCCCACATGGAGTGCTAGGTGTTTTGGCATCAAGCAAACACACACAAAACCCTCTAAACATTTTGTGATGCTTTGAAATGCCTATTATTATTCTATGACATGCTGCAAAAGAGAAATGTACTTGCTTCAGTTGGATGAATCTTAAAATTAGATATGATTGCTCATATGTACACCAACAAACAGCAGGAGAACATGTCATTTAGGAACATGAAACCCCCACCCTCTCCCTTTACCAGTTAAATGAAAGGACAAAGACCAGGGTTGCAAGTGGGCTTATGTTTGAAACTTTGAGGTCGATGTGTCTTTTAGTGAGAATGTGTGAAGTTTCAAAAAGGTTGGTATTGTGGCCTTCTAGAATTCTTGAGATTTCAGTGGCTGGAAGGAGGGTGCAGGTCAAGGCTGAGGATATACTGGTAGATTATCATGTAGTCAGACACAGCCTGAAAGAGCCGAGTTTGTGAGAGGCTGGCCTGCCTGCATTGAAACGCACTGGTAAATATACTGGAGAGGGAGCGGCAGGGAAGGGGTGACTTGCCTGGCATCTGACAAGATTCTGCCTGGCTCCAGCCAGGCGTGTTTAGTCATGAGCATCATATTCATCCAAACCTTTAAAAGTTACTCTCTTGACTTCACTTTATATGAATGTGCATAAAATGAGGAAAATAATCTCTTGGGATAATAAAGATAGCTTTCTAACAGGGACTTTCCATATCCATTGCACATAATCCATAGCTGTCACTGTGTTTTTGTCTCTAGTTCTCCTGCACATCTCTCTCTGCCTCTCTGAACATATCCATCTGTCCAGTGAAGGCCACAAGCTTTTAGGTCGTAAATCCCCCTCCCTCCTCCCCCCGTCACCCCCTCCCATGCTTTGCTTGTTATACTGCCCAAAAAGAAACTCCTATCAGCATGAGCGTCAGTAGCGCAGGGAACAGGCTTATTTGGTAACTTTAATTTGTGGCTCCCATTGCGTTCTTTGCAAAATGATCTCATCACAAAATGGCCTGAATTTCACACTCTGGCTTGTAAAGAAGCCAGTTCCTCCCCTATTTCTATCCAGCACACAGAAAGCTCTTTATGTTTCTATGATCAGATAAAATCTGTATTGATGTTTCTTTTCCTATGGGTGTATTTCCCCTCTAGGTATGAAGATTTAAAATATCAGGGCAGTGCCGTGTGTTTGCAGTTTCTCTGTTTTAGTAAATGAAAAGCTCCTTGGGAAAGGACAGCACACCTTATTCATGAATGAATATTTTCATTTTAAAATGATACATGCTCATTCAAAGTAACTTGGAAAAACACAGAGGAGTAAAATAAAGAAAAATTAAAGTAATTATTTCCATAATTAAATCTAATCATTAATAACCATTTGATATATGTCCTTACTCTCACGTTCCCCTGAGGTCATGTCTTCTATATAATTTTGTGTCCTGCTTTCAAAATATAACCTAAGAATTCTACATGTGATTACACAGTTTTTATGAATATCATTGTAAATAAGTATATACTATTGAAGAGGAATAGTTTACTTAACTTAACTGTCCAGTAAGAGCATTGTTTTGTTTTTTGTTTTTTCTTGTACTTATTATATTTCCATATCTTGCATACAGTGAGTAAATGAATCAACCAATAAATAATTAGTAAATGAATGAAAGTTCAGATCAGTATATATTTTTAAAATTTTATTATGAGTTTAATATATATTCATGCAGATGGATTACTACATTGAACTCCAATACACACGTCACCCAGTTCACACAATAATTAACTCATGACCCGTCACTTTCCCAGGCTACCACCATGTTATTTTGAAGCAGACCCCAGACAGCATAGCATTTAGTTCATCAAATTTCAGGCCCATCATGATTTTTGTATATGTTAATGTTAAAAAACATTCAGATAAATAGTTGTAATTATTGTATATAGGAGTATTTTTCTTCTGAGTATCCTCTCATCATATTTTCCAAAATGGAACAATTAATCATAAAATCTCATTAGATTTATAATATTCTTCAACACATCTGTAAGCCAAAGGGCAATTTGGTTTACTAAGAGACGTTTCACAGATTTGGCTAGGTTTCTTGGAGGAACTCTTATGTTGTGGGGAGGGGACATTTTCTTTATTTGACTCAGATTTAGGATAGTGATTCGCATGCCAGATCTACACAGCATTGATTATGCTCATTATTAGGTATACACTGTATTGTATGCAATTCTTTATCTAAAGTAAAAGGAAAACGTGGTCCTCTGACTAGTTAGAAGTGCGGTGTGGCTTCAGCGAACCCATACTAGATAAATATGGTGAACCTACTTAAACTAACTGTAACACTGGATTTAAAAGTTTATAATTTTCACTCACCAACACTTGTCGTTTGTTGATTTATTAATGATAGCCATTATGACAGGTGTGAGGTCATATCTCATTGTGCTTTTAATTTGCTTTTTCTCTGATGATTGTGATGTTGAGCATCATGTATGTCCTCTTTGGAGAAATGTCTGTTCAGGTCTTTTGCCAATTTCTTAATTGGACTGTTTATTTGGTGTTGAGTTTTATAAGTTTCTTATACATTTTTTTAGGATTTTATTTATTTATTTTTAGAGAGAGGGCAAGGGTGGGAGAAAGAGAGGGAGAGAAACATCAAGGTGTGGTTGCCTCTCACACACTGCCAACTGGGGACCTGACCAGCAACCCAGGCATGTGCCCTGACTGGGAATCAAACCTGCAATCCCTTGGTTCCCGGGCTGGCACTTAATCCACTAAGCCACACCACCCAGGGCTGGGTAATTTTTTTAAATTCTATGTTTAGGAAGTGGGAGCAGAAGGAGATGGTGTATTACAGGACAAAGGGCTATCCCTATGTTCTTGTATGTATGTTCTTGATTTTTCTACGAACATTTCAAGAACCCTGTATGAGACAGCTTTCCATGGCTAGACTGGATTCTTTATACTCAGAGCTCCAGAGGTGAGGAATGCTCTGTGTAAGTTAGCTCTCAGCAGAGAACCTCCAGTTAAGGTTTTTCCCTACCTCTCTGTCTGCAAATTGTAGGTCAGTGACTGTTCAGTAGCTGTGTGTCATCCAACAGGTGTATTCCACTCATCAGTAATTCAGGGTGTGAGTAAGTATGTAACATAATGCATCAGTATAAACTGAATTTATGTGTTACTCGGGTCTATTTAATCTTAGGAACACATTTTCCATTGGCCTCGAAAGTGAGTAGCTAGAATATTGATGTGTCCAAGTCTTGGCAAACGAAAAAAAGGAGCTCCTCCACCACACTAAATCTCTAGAAAAATATGAGGGTTTACAGTACAGACACATACAAAATACTTTGAGCCAAATTTGGTAGAGGCAAGCACATGGGGGGAAGAAAGAAAGAAAGCATAGAAATAACATAAACAGTAAACTACTCAAAGCAAACAGAAAGCATCTGTAAAATTTGCCAGACTAAATGGTATAAACAGTACAAACTCTTTTTTTCTTTCTGTTTCTTATTTTGTCCCCTAAGTTTTCTGATCAACTCTGTTTCTCCTTTATGGTGGCCTGGCATTATCGTCATTGGAATGTTCTCAAAAGGCTGAGAATGAATGTAATGGCTTGACATTGAGGCAGGTGTTTCAAGACAGGTAGAATCTAGCCACTATAGTATTTTAAAGCTATAAGTATATTTTATTATATCTCACAATAGCCATATTTTAAGACAGGTAACCTGGCCATTATTATTTTAAGATTGATATTGAGAACACAAAACTGGAATAAGCCTTCTTCCTTCATTTTTTTCTTAAATGTGGTTTTGGATTATGTAACTCATGTTATATAAACCTAAAATATAAACTGCCTTTTAAAGAGAATAATAAGTTTACCCATGGTTCTTTCTACTTAATTTACTTAATGTATTCTACATTAAACCCAAGTGAACTGTCAATGCATCATCATGATAATAGCGATAATAATAATTATTGTTATCTTTTTATCATTTTTATTAATGTTTGAATACAGTTGTCTCCATTTTCCCACCACTACTTTCTATCCTATCCCCCTTTGACTTTACCCATAGGTCCTTTATAAATGTTCTTTGACAAACCTTTCTCTTCTTTCCCCCATTGTTTCCCTCCCTCCTCCCCTCTGGTTACTGTCGTTTTCTTCTTAATTTCAATATCTCTGGTTATATTTTGCTTGCTTGTTTATTTTGTTGATTAGGTTCCACTTATAGGTGAGATCATATGGTATTTGTCTTTCACTGCCTGGCTTCTGTCACTTAGCATAATGCTCTCCAGTTCTATCCATGCTGTCACAAAGAGTAGGAGCTCCTTTTTTCTACTGCATAGTATTCCATTGTTATTATTAATGATAGTATTTGATTCTTTGTATATCTGTGTGGGATTTTCTTATGTTTTTGGTCTTTGGGCCTGATATTTGTTCAATTGTTGTTGCATTTGTGACCATATGTATCCTCAAGCTATAAAACAACATTTCTTGGCATAAAATAGTATTTCATATATTTTACTCCTTTCCCCCTAGTCAAGCTCGGAATCATGGTTAGATGATTCTCCTTATATAGGGCAGGGAATTCTTTGCAAATACCACCATCAAGCCAAGATTTTCATTTTAGACCTAAAGACACAGATAGTTGCAAAAGAACAAAAGGTTTGTTCAAATCATCAGATCCATGTTGATCAGGCTCCATAGAGAATTGGTTCTATTTGTTCTATCCTGTTCTATGAGATATTCTTAATGAGCTGTTGATGTATACTTTTCTGTCAAAACTAAATTGCTCTCTGGGTTTTGACAGCCACTGTGTGAATCAACCATGCATTTGTGGTGTAGGGATCTGTAACTTCTGAATACTAAGATTAAAGACTTTTATAATCCATTATTTAAAGACATTTTAACCCTTAACTCTTTCTTGCTCTTTGTGCACAAACAAGTTGATTGGCTAATCATATCTTTGTTTAACTTTACTGTTGCTGCTGTACACGTTGCACATAAAACAGGAAAGAGGAGAAGCTGTTTATAAGAGGTCAAACTACTTTCTCTGACTGTTCTCGTTTTCTAATGTTTGATTACATCAAGACCTGCACTCTAAGAAGTGTGTTTTTGTTTTGCTAGAAAAAAATGGTAGAGGGGAAAGATAAATCCAGTTGTATAAAAATCTTATCAAGCACAACTTGGCACTATGACAAATATCAATATGTCTTTGAAACTCTATTCCTCCACCCCTGGAGGACCTTGGTTTCAGTACTTGATAATAAGGATCCAGAGCAAAGAAAAAACAGGGACTACTTTTGAAAGCCTTGCAGGTCTAATCTTTTATGAGGATATGATAGATTCAGTGGGTTCCTAGAAGTCTGAGTTAAGTCTGGGATGGCTTATTCAGCCATGGCTTGGATCAGAACTCACACAGTTTTCTGCAGATCAAATATGAAACCCAGAGGCTAAGTGAAACTTTAAGATTTTCTTCAGGTCATTTGCCCTGGCTGGTGTAGCTCAGTGGATTGAGCACAGGCCTGTGAAGCAAAGGGTCGCTGGTTCAATTCCCAGTCAGGGCACATGCCTGGGTTGCAGGCCAGGTCCCCAGTAGGGGACACATGAGAGGCAACCACACATTGATGTTTCTCTCCTACTCTTTCTCCTTCTCTTCCCCTCTCTCTAAAAATAAATAAATAAAATATTTTTAAAAATTTTTTTAAAAAAGATTTTCTTCAGGTCATTCTTTCAACAAACTTTTATCTATGCTTACTATATGGCAAGTAAATATGAACCTATTTCTAACTTATTTATTTATCTACTTATTTAATCTACTTATTTATTTATTATTACTTAAGCAAGGGCAAATCTGATAGATTGCTAAAGGCCTTATGCATCTTTCCATGTAGCCAAAGTTCCATCCCTTCCAGGAATTCTGGCTGGCACCGGTGATCTTGTCTTTGTCTTTTCTCATAGTTCTGCCTGTGGTGCCTGTCACTAGCAGTCAAATAAGGACAATTTTACCATTCTCTCC
>PVKM010017287.1:0-26026 GCA_004027735.1 Carollia perspicillata
CTACATCTTCAAAATACCTTCACAGTAACATTTAGATCAGTATATAGTTAAGCAATTGGGTATTATAAGCTAGACAACTTGATGTGTAATTATCACAATATTTTAAAGAGATTAGACTTTATGCCAGCTAGGTTTTTAATAAAAATTTTTGTAAGAATTTTAAAGTCAGGTATGAAGAGGGAACCAACTGTATGAGAAGATATATTTGCCAATGATACTTCAGACAAGGGTTTGATTCTAAGATATATAAAGAACTCACATAACTTCACTCCAGGAAGACAAACAATCCCATTAAAAAATGGGCAAAAGACCTGAACAGACACTTCTCTAAGGAGGACTCACAGAGGGCTCAGAGACATCTGAAAGGATGCTCAGCATCTCTAGCCATCAGAGAGATGCAAATTAAAATCACAATGAGATACCACTTCACAGGGTCAGAATGGCCATCATAAACAAATCAACAAACAAGTGCTAGAGAGGATGTGGAGAAAAGGGAACCCTAGTGTGCTGTTGGTGGCAATGCAGACTGGTGCCAGCCACTATAAAAAACAATATGGAATTTCCTGAAAAAAGTAAAAATGGAACTGCCTTTTGACCTGGCAGTTCCACTGCTGGAAATATACCCTAAGAATCCTGGAACACCAATCCAAAAGAACCTATGCACTCAATTGTTCATAGCAGCACAATTTACAATAGCCAAGTGCTGGAAGTGACCTAAGTGTCCATCAGTAGATGAGTGGATCAAAAAACTATGGTATATTTACACAACGGAATACTATGCAGCAAAGAAAAAGGAGTTCCTATCCTTCATGACAACATGGATGGAACTGGAGAGCATTATGCTACATGAACTAAGTCCTGCAGTGAAAGACAAATATCATATGATCTTACCTATAAGAGGAACCTAATGAACAAAACAAGCAAGTAAAATATAACCAGTGACATTGAAATAAAGAACAAACTGACTAATAAGAGAGGAGAGGGATGGGGGATAATAGGGAAAAGAAGGGGAAGCGTCATCAAGGAACATGTACAAAGCTCCCATGGACAAACTCAAAGAGGGGTAGGATTGAGGGTGGGAGGTGGAGATGGGCGGGGTGGGAGAAAGTTGTGGCAGGAAAATGGAGACAACTGTAATTTAATAGCAATAAAAATAAATAAAGACAAGAATGATCATGTACATAGTGTAGCCAAATTCAATGTATAGTTAATATTTAAGAAAAAACTTAGTTTCCATGTTTATAAATTTTATTTAAAAGTATTTCTCAATTATAGTTAACACAGTTTTGTATTAGTTTCAGATGTAGGACATAGTGATTAGACGTTTATACACCTTATGAAGTGATCACCTTGATAATTCTAGTACCCATCTGGCAGCATACCTAGCTATTACAGTGTTGTTGACTACATACCCTGTGCTGTACTTTACACCCCTATGAGTATTTTTATGACTAGCAATTTGTATTTTTTAATCTCTTTTACCTTTTTCTCCCATCCCCCACACTCTTTCCCATCTGGTGACCCATATCTCTGAATTTCTAATTGCCATACTTTATAGCCACTAAGAGTCATGCTACTATCATGTGAGAGGAGAGAAAAGATTGTGGCAAGCTCTTGTTGCCCTTGTTACAGAACAAGGTAAGTACTAATACACATGAGCATCAATATTATATGAGATCTAGTTTAATTTGCATATGCAAAATGAAAGTGAGATGGATTACCCATTCTAATGATTTAGTAGTCCCCCTCAGCATGAAATACTACACAATTCACTCTGGGTGGAAAGTAGTTTGGATAAATTTGTAGTACGTTGCATGATTAACTCTCAGGAGGACACTTATAGTGAGAGAAGGGAGATGGAGAGGAGTCAACAAATTTCTAGCAACTGTAAGATAAATTATTGATAGCAAAGAAGGATAATCTTAGAAGTAATGTGATATGTCATGGTAGTCAATATATAAATCATTAATAGCAATTTGTAGCTGAAACAAACTGATAATTGTAACAGTATTTTTAAAGAAATTCATCTTTAGATGCTGTAATTTTACTTTCCCAGATCTATGCTTTTGACTTTTTACTTCATTTGCAAGGCTGTTATTAGAGTGATATGAATTTGAAAAGCAAGAGTGGGTAGGCCATTTGTTTTAATATTTCTAACTATAAAAATAAAGTAGATATACAGTTTCAACCAATTTCTTATACGATTCTGCAGTTGAATGACTATGAGGGCCAGCACATTCATAAATATGACTCCTAATTGTCACTGAATAATGTATTAATAAGACAGGGAGCGAAAACATTAGATTTTTTCTTTACATTACTAAAAAGCTATGCCTGTAACTTTGCAATCAAATTTTATATTTTAGTAGTGTGCAGAATTTCTCCAATATGTAAACTCACAAGTCAAAAACTTAGAGAATTAGCTTCCCTGGGAGTTGCCCAGAGGGCAGAATAGCTTTTTATAAATGCATCGTGAAAGAAAAATTTGATTTGGAGGGACTGAAGTCTAAAGTAAGGAAACCTGCAAGGAAGTTATTTTAATATGAGAGGTGAGAGGTTGGAGAGGAGAGTAAAAGAAAAGAAACTGAGAACTAAAAAAAATAAACTGGCGGTAGACACATGAATGCATGTGATCAGTTTATACAGATTTAAACACACACACACACACACACACACACACACACACACACTAGAACACATAAAACTGAAGAAACAAATTAAATCCATGGATTATTTCAGTACCAATCAGTGTCCTGGTTGTGATATTAAACTATAATTTTGCAAAATGTTACCACTGGAAACAACTAGGTAAAGTAAACACAGGATATCTCTGCAGTATTTTCTACAACCGCATGCAAATATTCAATTATCTCAATAAAGATTTTAATTACAAAGACAGAACTTGTTAGTTGGTGTGCTGTTGAAACAGCAGAAATGGCAGGTTTTAGGCTGACACTTTGGACATGTAGTAGTGATGCTATTCTCTAGGATAAAAAAAGAAAAAAAACAAGGAGAGGAAAGATTTGTGGAGAGTTTTTGGTGTTCGTGGGAGCTGTTCATTCATTGTTAAACCAATAAATTGGCACACAGCTAAAGGGAGAATCTTTACCTGATGATATAAAGTTTAGTGTCATCAGAAGAGGTTAGTCAGTAATTGCCAGTGTAAGAATGCATAAGATTACCTCCTACATTCTATGTTGAATCTTTTAGGGCTCTAGCCCTATCTGGAAAAGATTGAAAGTATTGTCTATGAAAACTTAAAAATATGAGAAAATGGCATACAATATTTCCTTAGTATTCCCACTGAATCACCCATTAGTCCAAGGTGAGATTTCCCATGATAGATGACACTTGCTTTTTCCTCTTTCCCATCAAGAAGACCTTCTTAGGGGGAATTCCTCCACAAAACTCAATTCTCAATGATCAGGTACCCAAATTGAGGAGGGCTGCAAATTTTGATTTAAATTCTAAATTTCTTTTTAATTTTATTTTTAATATTCTATTGTTATTCTATTACAGTTGCCCCTATTTTTCCCCATTTGCCCTCCTCCACCCAGCCCACCCCCACTCCAACAGTCAATCCCCGCTTGGTTGTCCATGACCATAGGTCATTCATACATGTTCCTTGACTAGTCTCTTCCCCTTCTTTCCACCGTTATCCACCTCCCCATGACCCTCTGATCAGTGTCAGTCTGTTCCTTGTTTCCATGCCTTTGGTTCTATTTTGCTTGTTTGTTTTGTTCATTAGGTTCCTCTTATAGGTGAGGTCATACAATATTTGTCTTTCACCACCTGGCTTATTTCACTTAGCATAATATTATCCAGTTCTATCCATGCTGTTGTAAAACATAGGAGTGAGTACCTTCTTCCTTTCTGCTGCATAGTATGCCATTGTGTAAATGTACCACACTTTTCTAATCCACTTATTTATTGATGGACACTTAGGCTCTTTCCAGCACTTGGCTATTGTAAATAACAGTGCTATGAACACAGGGTTGCATAAATTCTTTTGAATTAGTGTTTCAGAATTCTTAGGGTATATTCCTAGCAGTAGAATCCCTGGGTCAAAATTTTGGCAGTTCCATTTTTAGTTTTTTCAGGAAATTCCATACTGTTTCCCACAGTGGCTTCACAAGTCTGCATTTCCACCAACAGTGCACTAGGGTTCCCTTTTCTCCACACCCTCACTAGCATTTATTGTTTGTTGATTGGTTTATGATGGCCATTCTGACCCTGTGAAGTGGTATCTCGTTGTGGTTTTAATTTGCATCTCTCTGATGGCTAGAGATGCTGAGCATCCTTTCATGTCTCTGAGCCCTCTGTGAGTCCTCTTTAGAGAAGTGTCTGTTCAGGTCCTTTGCCCATTTTTTAATTGGATTGTGTGTTTTCCTTGTGTTGAGTCATAAAACTTCTGCAAGGCTAAAGCAACCATGATCAAAATGAAAAGGGAACTGACGGTATAGGGGAATGTATTTGCCAGTGACACCTCTGATGAGGATTTGATGTCCAAAATATAGTAATTCTGAATTTCTAAATTGAAAATATTTTCCCATAGCCACTGTATTGTAATATTAAAATTATTTGCATTTTTAAAGGGACAAGAGAGATGTTGGCTTGAAAATATATTACAATAATTGGAAGAGGTTTATATATTTAAATTCAAGTGTCTAATTAAAAGTAAAATGTAAACAAATTAGAAAGACAACTAGCCAAATCTTTTTCTCTGATTAATAAGATTTCCGGAGACATCTGTTGTATACTAAATGCCCATGGAATTAAAGGCAAATTTCTGAAGTAATACAATGTGTCACTTTTTCACAGTATTGATGTTTAGGTTCAGGTCAACAGCAGTAAAATGAGTCAACAATATATCTTATAAAATAAAGAGTTCTGGGGTGTGGGAGGCTTACAGATGTGTTTGAAAAGCTGCTTTTACTTTAAATTTATGTCTGTGCCATTGGAAAGCAAAGAGATTTTCTCAAATCTCAATCTTGGCATATTTCACTGACGCTCGTGAAATTTGTCTGGAAAGGTGCGTTCTGTAGTTTTCTCTTCACCTGTTGATCTGTTGGGCTAGAGAGATTAAAATTGAGCCCCTTCATTTTTCTTTATTTTAACATACAATTTTAACAAAAGTTTTTAAGTATTTTTTTCTTAAGCTTCTTATCCAAATAAAATACTTTTGTCTTCTATGTCAAAGTTTTTGCAGTTTATAGTAAATATCTTTGTAGTATATTAGCATGGTTTTAATTTGGATCAATTTTTATATTCTCTAAGCTATATACTTGATATTTTATGTAAACACTAATGCTTATTTTAGATTCTTCTTTATTATTTAGTGTCACTAACCCTCAAAAAGCAATACATTTTTATCAAACTTTATATTAAAAAACAACTGTTTAAGGAAGTTTCAAAATAATTTAAGCTCTCAACTAACTTATAATAAGTTATAAAAGCTGTCTTAACGAAAGAAAATGTCCCTTTGACATTAACATTACAAATGTGAGATATAATGATGTGTGGTGATTCATGATGTTATTGGCAAACATAATATTTCTTTCATCAGATTTTCCCCCAAATGTAAGGAGCAAACAGCTTTGCTGTTTGACTTCCTCACCAGAGATATTTGTCAACATATAACTAAATACATTATATTCCCTAAAATTTTTACTTTTTTTAACCATCACTACTTAATATATGTGACCTACTATAATTTCTTTCTCCTTTACTCTTTCCTATTAATAATTCCCTGACTTTAATTAAAGGTAAGTTATCATGTCGGCTTGGAATTTTAAGTGATGACTAATGCTTTCTTTCTTTTTGGAGTGGAGAATCATCACGTGTTATCAACTTTCCTGTTTTCCTAATGATAACTATGTATTTAAGGGGGCTGGGAGCATTAAATCAGGTACATTGACCTACCCATTGACTGAGGTTGAGTACTATTTGTATAAAAGCTGAATAGTTATCATTTTATTCTTAGACAGGATATCCTAAACTCATTGTCATTTGTTTCCTGAGAATGTTGTTGATATTTTCATTTTTGAAATTTCTCCTCCTTTCAGGAAAAATAGCATTGGGAGAGTGTCATAAAATCTAACTAAAAGAACATGGATCAGAAACTATAATGAATTAATTCTAATCTCCACCTCTCTACCAATGCAATTAATGGTTAGTCATGTATTTAATTCCCTACACTTCATTCCATATGTATGGAGTGTAAAGTTTATTCAGTGCATACTCTGAGGCAGATGCAGCGCTAAAGAAATAAGGTAAGGACGAGCTTCTGAAAGCTTACACATGCTTATTTAAGGATTTGGACTTTGTTTGAAAGTCATAGGTAGGTCTCTCATGTTTGGCACATCTTGTGAACAGATAAAAAAGATACAGATGGCCCTGATGGCTTTTGTTCTAGACATGTTTGTAAGGTAGTGAACAGCCTTAGAAGTTAGTGATTGCTTCTTTCTGCTGAGTCGGAGGCAAATGTGCTTGCTGTTCAATATAAGGAAGATAAAGAATTTCTTTTTCTGAGACAAATGTTGAGTAGGTTTGCTTGCAGTCTCTTGTAAAAGAGTTTCCTTTAGCTGTGATGCAAACCTGCTGTGTGCACAGCACCAAGCTGGGCCCACATCCACGTTTCTCCCTGTGGGATTTAGGGAAGAAGGAGAAACCACATAAACAAGAAGGCTGTGCTCTCCGCTATGTCGTGAGTAAGACAGTCCTTTGTTTCTGACCCAGGAGTCTTGTCTGTTGCCAACATCCGTGGATCTCCATCAGCCTATATTAAGAGCTTAATAACAGAGTAAAATCTAAACTTTTCATGGTTTTTGACAATTGAGTATGGAATGGTGGACGACAGAGAAATTTAATGATGAAAATAAATAACATTATTATTCTGGACCCCTAGAACTGTTCAGGACCAGAAAGTATATTTAGCAGGTTTCTGTATGTAGTTAAAACCTTGGAAAGCATTGCTCTGTAGAGAAGTGTGGCAGTGGTCCAGATGAGGGTCAAGGGTTAGTAAGTCTGAGACACAAATGCTGACAAGTTAGATGTACATGCCATGGGGGAGGTGGAGGTATACATGGTAAGATTAATAAATCAAAACTATGAATATAAACTCCATTATCTAAAAATCACAGAGGGCTGATGCTATTTGGCATGACAGGTTGTGACCATGGAATTAGAAAATAGTGAAAAATGACACTCTAGTGTTCAAAAGAGTAGTGCTAGGATTCATCAGCAAGAGTACCACAATCCAGATGTCGAAAGGGAAAAAGAACAGGACCAGGCCTTCGATTTGGTTAATAGGAAAAATAAAAATATTTCAAAAACAATTTCAGGTGAGAGTAGAAAGCTAAATGAAATGGACTAGAGAATAAATGGTGTCAAAGAACATGTATTTATGAATATAAAATCCTGATTTATACAAATATAGTAGACACATATCAAAGCTTTTATTTAAGTCATTAATTGATGAAGGAGCTGACAGAAAGGTACAACTAGTTCAAAGGAGATTTCAGGGGAACACAGTGGAATGCTGAAATGAATTTGCAAACATGAAACTGGTCAACATCCAGAGGACGATAATCAAGTGCATGTCCACTAGGTAAAGTCTGCATTTCTATCAGTAGTCTAAAACTTACAAGAGATTTTTAACATAACTCAAAAGGAATGGAAGGCAGAGATAAACCTGAAGGTGTATTAGAAAGGACTCTTAGTAATTCTTCTTTCAAGTTTTTTTTTCACAATTTTTCTCACAAACAGTGAGAGTGAGTACAGATAAAAAAGATACAGGATGTTGAGACTAATTTTGCAATATAACATAATAAGAAAAACACTGAAATGGGAATTAGAAAAGGAACAACTAAATAACTATAGGAACAACTAAATAATTATAGGGATTTCATTCAACTTTCAATCTGAACTTCTCATCAACAGTAAGGGGAGTCTAATCACCAGTTTAGTTTCACTCAAACTTTTTTTAACTACAATTTTTTTTCTTATCTTTGTCTTTTTTTTTTTGGCAACTGAAGGCTTCCTATAAATTTTGACCTAGAATATAGAGAGAGCTACGCTGTTTGAAGTGAAGGTAAAAACCCTACAGGGCACTTCTCTTTGACCTCTTTACAGTGGAGCCCTGAGGCCATTTTCAGAACCAAATTTAAATTTCTGACATGATTTCAAGGGTGCTGCAAATTTCTGCTCTTCATCGGGTCACATAACACACTGTTTTTCCTGAACTATACTTATTCACAGAGTTTGAAGTCATGTTTAAAGTTTGGATTTATTATGTTGTTAGTTTAGTTAGTTGTATAACCCACTTCATGGTCATATGCAACAAGTTAATTCCCATATATAAAGGGATTAAAATATAATTTAAATTTGAATTAATCATGACTAATTTAAAGCAGTAAAATATTTTAACATGACAGAATTTAGAATTAAATTGAGCCTGGAAGTATTTTCATTGTTCTGTTTGTCATTATATTAAATAACTTTTTACATCATGGTACAAAAAGGATCACATGCCTTTTTCCCAGTTAGTTGAATGTATTAGAATATATTTTTGTGTATGGTTGAATTGACATATTCTATTTAAAAATGTAGTTCCAGGTATACTGCTTAATTTATACCTTAGAGATGTAGTAGATAGTGGTTGAGAAAGATGGTTATAGATTCCGTAAGGAAAAGGATAGGAAAACGTTTTATAGAAAAGGTAGTTTTATTTTGGATTCACTTTACCTACTATTATCAGAATGAATGTATAGAATGGCTCTTTAAAATCTAAAGATAATCTTAGAACTTATTTCCATTCAGATGGTTTTATGTGGCACATGTCTGTTGGCACATGTAGAAGCCTGTCGTGTGGAAAGGGAGCCTTCATCTTGTTTTAATCATCAGAACACAACAAAGGGGGCCCTTTTGTATCTCCACTCCTGGTCATATTTTATGCTACAGTGAAATGAGCAGTAGTTTGAGTTAAGATCACAAGACTTAGTACAAATTACATGCTCTAATTTAGCCCACGTGAAGGATATGAATATGACTTGAGTAAAATTTAGCTAGCTTTGCTTATTTGCCCCCTCTTCAATTCGTTGCATAAGTGATTTATTCTGAGATAAGGCCAGAAAGTTGATATCATATGAAAAAAATATTGAATTTCCATGAACGCTCTACTTTTTAAAAAAGTGGATATCAGATTTTTTTCTGGACAAACAGAACTGTAAACTGACATAAAATAGGAAAGGTTGTCTTCACTGGCTTTGAGATTGTTGAGTGTCTGGCTTTGGTAGTGAGATACTGGGTTTTGATTTTTTGTAACTACCATTTACTCTGTTTTGTAACCTTTCCCCTCCATTTACATTCTTGAGGTTGCTCCTAAGGCTGGTGGTTAGCTTTTCTAATCTTGTCTCATATGTAATATTTTGGAAAGCTTATGGCAGATTAAGGATAAAAATATATATGACTTTCCAGAACCTAGGTCTCTAAACCAAGTCTTGTAAACTCAGAAATCTCCACAGGTCAGGAAGACAACAGAAACAGATAAAGAAAATCAAGTTTAAGAAACAATAAGTATGACTGACATACCAAAAGATGTACATATTTAAGTATACAAATTGATGAGTTTAGAGCTAACTCTACATCCATGAAACCATCACTGTAAATCTCTAATAAAAACATACCCATCACCTCCCAAGTTTCCTCCAGCCCTCTTTACTTATTACACATTTATAATGAAGCCACAACATAAGATCTATCCTCTTAACAAAAATTTAAACATATACTACAGTACTGTTATCTATAAGCTCTGTAATATATATAATTTTAAAAAAACAAGAGGTAAAACATAGGGAGTGACCACAACTTGGACAAGAGAGAGAGCAGTTGTAGCCACTGTTCACTAGCAGCAAATTAATGCCAGATCTGTTCATTTAAAAAGTTGGAGGTTCAAAGTTTATGTAAAATCTTCTGGCAGTTAAACATTGACAACAGTTTAGAGTTAATATCAACAGCAGAAGTAGACACATTCCACAAGCTAAATCTCTGCATGCCAAACTCCCCCAAGACACCAGGACCAGGGCCCAACAGACTTCCTGAACATTGTATTTTAATCATCCGCACAGTTCCACATTTTCAGCACTCTCTAAACACTGATCTCTTGGTTACTATGTAATTGCAACAGTAAAATTCTTTTTCTCCTTTCTTGGTAAATTTCATACCTCTGCAAAAATGAACAACAGATACTGTTCAAACACGGCTTCATTTTTCTTAGCTTGCAGTGGTTGCTGATTGCCTTTGAAGAGGGCAACCAGATTGGAATTCAAAAGATCTAGGATTCATAAATTTGAGCAAGTACTGAAATTTTTCACGGGATAATTTTTGTCTTACAGGCTTACTGTGATGATGAAATGGGGTAATATGTGATAAAGTACTTTGTAGATTAGATGGAACTAAATTATTAGCTACAGTCATAATTCCAAATTAGTATTATGTAACAGTAGCATTTAAACCTCCATGTGTTCTCTCTCCTTGTTTTTTCCTGCTGATTTTCTGTGCTCCTGTAATACAATAGAATTTTTTTTGTAGCTTTATATCCCTGTACCTCTCCACATGGTTCCAGCTCTATGTTTGTAGTAAATTTCCTTGCCTACAAAGCTAATGTGAATCAATTAATGTCCCTTAATCTTTTAAATAACACAAGGATTAACATTATGATATCTGAAGTCCCTTTGCTATGCAAAAGGTGTAGTTAGTGTTTTGGTTCCAACCTCTCTTCTGCTTTGTTCTCTTGCCATGTCTAGATGAAATAGTTACAGGCTCAGTGGCAGAAATATCTATCACTCAGTCTGTTTCTTCACTTTCAGAGGTGAAGCTTGACACCTAAAGATGGTGTGTTAATAGCCTGAGATTATAGGACAAGATAGAGCCAAACCTGGAATAGATTTTAATGCTTCTGTCTCGTCTTCTCTGTACTCTTCCAAGTTCCTCAAAAATGATTTCAGTGGCTCTTCCTTTTCCTGAGAACTCTTATTTCTACATTTAAGATTCCAGAATGCTGACTGTATTTGTTCTTACCGTGCTTGCCCTAAGAAATGGTTCTTTAGTTACTTCTCTATGTAATTTTCTCCCATGCATGATTCCTTCATAAAATTCTTTAATCTAGGGGAGCAAATGTCATCTTGGGAGGAAATACTAGGCAAGTATTCTATCAAAAGAAAATGTAGATGCAGTTTCAAAAAATGTTGTGTTTTCTAGTGAGCAGCCATGGCCTCATATCTGAATTCTCCTGTTGCTGGAACCCAGCCTCATCTCTTATTTAAAATGAGGCCTGAAGGCAAGCAAGTCCCTGGGCACTTCTGCTTTGAGGGCTTGTACCTCACCCCTCTGTTAGTCCTCATCACCAGCTTTCTATCAGTCACAGACAGTGTCCTCTCCTCCTTCAGGATCTCGTGTAAAACACGTCATCTTCATTTAGGTTTCCTTACCCTTCCTTAATTGATCTACTTTATGTTTATCAACCCTTAAATATAAACTGGTATTAAAGTTTTTGTTAATTTAATTTTTGTCATGCTCTGGCTGGTGTGGCTCGGTGGATAGAGTGTCGGCCTGCGAACCAGTGCATCATCAGTTAGGGCACATGCCTGGGTTGTAGGCCAGGTCCCCAATGTGGGACATGCAAGAGGCAACCACATACCAATGTTCCTCTCCCTCTCTTTCTCCCTCCCTTACCCTCTCTCTAAAAATAAATAAGTAAAATCTTTAAAATATTTTTGTTACACAGTAGAATATTTTATATATTTATTTTTTCTTTGTCCTCAATTACATTTAAGTTATTCAAAACCTGGGATATTTATTAATTTTAATGACTATCTACAATGATAACAATAGCTACTATTTATGTATACTTTCTATATTTGGAGCACCTGCAAAGTGTTATGTATCCATTAGCTCACTTAAACTTCTCAACAATGCTGTGAGGTAAATACTGTTATGAGTCCTGTTGCACAGAAGAGAAAATGAAGACAGTTACCCAGCAAAGATGAGCCGGAGCTAGAATTTCAACCAGGCATTGCCAAAAGAAGTGTTCTTGCATAAAGTATTTTAATACATTCCTTTTCTTTTATTTTTTAATCCTTGCCCAGGGATCTGCTTATTGTTTTTAGAGAGAGAGGAAGGGAGATAGAGGGAGAGAAACATCCATCGGCTTCCTCTCCTAGGAATCCTGACCAGGGATTGAACTTGCAATGTAGGCATGTGCCCTGACCAGGAATCACACCCTCAAACTTTTGATGCACGGGATGATGCTCCAGCTAAAGGAGACACCTGGCCAGGTCAAACTCAATACATTCTTAAAAAAGCCAGCGAACTCATTTGCTGTTCAAATTCCTCAACCTGTGGGATTTTTTGTTGTTTCATCACTAATAAAAACAAAGAGACAAAAAGCCTTAGAAAGGATATTGGAGTTTATGGAATGATCAAAAGTAAAGAAAAATGTGCTGTTCAATAAAAAATTCCTCATGAGTGCAATTTCAATTTTTCAGTAAGAAAACTATGTGTAAGATACTGGAAATTGATGCTTTTCAATGTAAAATGTTAAAGTGTTTCTTTTTTTAACAAAATACAGAAAGTACAGAAAAGATAAAGCTTTTCTCCCTTTCAAATGGTTGTCAAATTATGGTCCATTGACTAAATCGCATCCCTCTGCGTGTTTTTATAAATAGAATTTATTTTGGAACATAGCCACACCAGTCATGTATATAGTATCTATAACTGCTTTCAAATTACAATGTGGATTTGAATATTTACCCTTTAAGGAAGAGTTTGAAGACCCTGTCCTAATTCAATGGTTTTGTATCTTGCGTGCCCTCTCTCTTTATACAGAATTACATTGGGAGAAAATACACTTATCTAAATATACCTAAAATTCTATGCTTAAGATTATATTTGCATTTGCAAGATGCATACAAGGTAACACCCGGAATCCTTACGCACATTCTGAAAAATATGAACCCTAAAAAGGCCCAGGCTCATTATGACGCTGGAGCTTGTGCAACTATCATTGCACAATAAACTATATTGCACTATCATTGCAGTTATTTTAAACAACATGTAATTGATGTATTCCATGCTTCCATTAAGCCAAATCCAAAATTTCAAGGACTAATTTATTAAAAATTGCATGTGTTTACATTTCTGAGTATCTGTAAAACCTCATGCATTAAGTAACATTTTCTTCCCTTGTATTCTTCAAGTAAGTAAATGACATCTCCTCTTTAGGGAATAGCTGTGCATTCAATTAGGTATTTTAAAATCCACATGTTCTTTTGGTTCTTAAATTGAAATATTTTTCATTGTTTCTGAAGATAGAACACATGGATACAATTTTCTCTGTGTGTATGTCCTTCAGGTTGATAGTTAACAAGATTGATTTGTATTTTGGATGATGTAGAAAGTATTCCTGCTGTTAACTCACAGCACAGAATCTTTTTGAGTGATATTTCCGTTGTCACAACATCCCATACATTTCCCCAATGTACTTCTTATATTCTCTATTACTCAAACTATCTCTTTGTCCATGTATTCAAATGAACTGTAGAGGTTATTAACTTGCCTTTGGCAAATAGATTTATTTTTCCAAGATAAATGCTTATATAAATTCAATGTGTGGCAGTTTTATTACAAATTGTAAATAGAATGCTCTGCAAGATTTTTATGACAGCCATCACTAACTCATTTGGGCCCTTATTACATTTCAAGCTTTCATGTTTGTGGATGTATATTTTTAATCACTAGTGTGTCTATCTGGGAATATTGTACATTTTAAATTTTAGTGCTGGGTTTATATAACTTGCCCTTTAAATGGTAGCCATGTCTTCTGCAATCTCTTTATGCCATTGAACATTAAATGTAATACTTATATTTGCAGTCTTCTTTATCCCACTTCTGTTCTAGTATATTTCATTTCTTTCCAAACACGGAGTTGTAGCAAGTGTTAAAGTTTATAAATCTACCTTTATCAATGCTATTTTATTTTTTGACTTATTTTTTTATTATTCACACTATTACAGACGGCCCCATCCCACCCCCTGTTCCCTGCTCCACCCTGCCTCCACTCCCCGCTTCCCTCAGGCCATCACCACACTGTTGTCTGTGTCCCTGTGTTATGCGTACATGCTCTTTGGCTAATCTCTGGGCCTTCTTCCATCCACTCCCCCCACTCCCCTCCCCTCTGATAGTTGTCAGCGTGTTCCATGTGTCCATGCCTCAACTTCTATTTTGTGCATCACTTCATTCTGTTCATTAGACTCCAGATAGAGGTGAAATCATATATCAATACTGTTTTAAATTCCATTAAAACTGTATTTTTGTTTGCTTGTATAATATGACCAAAATGAAACTATATTGTAATGTTAAAATATTTTAATTATTTTAATATTAAAGCAAATATGCACTTGATATAAAAAATGAAGGCTATATTACTGATGGTTACTCTGTATTCTTTCCCTTAAGAACAACAATTACTCACCAGCTAGCAGACTTTTGAAAAATCATTACACCCCTTTGTACTCATATTTATGCCATGACATCACCAGAGCACTTACCTCCTCAGACTGTCCTGAGGATGAGATGAGACTACATCCATAAATTTCTTAAACACATGATCTGAAATCCAGCAAGGGCCTAATACATGTTACCAACTACCATTAAGAAAATGGTATAAGCTACTTGTTGGTATTGTTTTGCCTTAATGAATTGTATTGGTTAGCTTAGCGGCCATAACAAAATATCAGAGACCGTGTGGCTTAAACAACTGAAATTTCTCAGAGTGCTGCAGGCTGGAAGACCAAGGTCAATGTTCCAACAGGGCTGGTCCTGGTTAAGACCTCTGTTCCTGGTCTGCAGATGGTCACCCTCTCATCGTAGGCTCTGTGCATACACATCTTGGTGACTCTCCTCTTATGAGAACACCAGTCCTATTGGATTCGATTCCTACCTTTATGCCATTTTACTCTAATTACCTCCTTAAAAGTCCTATCTCCAAATATAGTCTCATTGGTAGAACTTTAACATATAAATTTCGAGGGAACACAATTCAGTCCACAGCACAAGGTATTATTACTTATAATTTCATCCTCTCTTAAATTTAATAGATTATTTTAAGAAGCATAAATTTGCCCTGACTGGTGTAGCTCAGTGGATTGAGCGCAGGCCTGAGAACCAGAGGATTGCGGTTCAATTCCTGGTCGGGACACATGCCTGGGTTACAGGCCAGTTCCCCGTGGGGGACACACAAGAGACAACCATACAATGATATTTCTCTCCCTCTCTCCTTCTGTTCCCCTCTAAAGATAAATAAATAAATTATTTTAAAAGTTTTTTAAAAAAGTGTAAATTGCAAGTGGATTGCCTATTCATTTTTTTTCACTGGTTTGGTAACACCTAACCCTGAGTCTTTATGGTAAACTATAAAAATGGAAATAATGGTCATGCCAGTGTGGCTCAGTTAGTTGGATGTCCTTCCAAAATGTGAAAGGTCAATGGTTTGATTGCCAGTCAGGGCACAAGCCTGGGTTGTGGGTATGATCCTGTGTCTGACCACCTGCAAGAGGCAACAGATTGATGTTTTTCTCGCACATGGGTGTTTCTCTCCCTCTCTTTCTTCCTCCCTGCCCCTCTCTCTAAAATTAAATAACACATTTATTATTTTTTAAAATGGGAATAATGTATCGAACTATGCACATGTGTACCTCTTTTCACACAGCTGCTCTCACATGCCTGCTCCCATAGGCTATAGCATTAATGTCAGCCATCTGTTGTCAAGAACTCAAACCAGAGATTTAATATTACTTGCTTCAGAGAAATATTGAAATATCTGTATCTCATTTTCAAATGAAGCTTTACAATGTTGACCTCTCACTTCTTGAAACTTTTTTTGCCCTTAATTTCATGACACCTCCATCATAGGTTACTTGTTTCTTCTGAGAGTTTTGATTGAACACAAATATATTTCAACCCGTCTCTTGATACCCTGTGAGCTTCTGCAGGAATAGCCATTGTTTATCTGTCTTTTGTGTCAACACCACATGGCACTTTGTACCTTCTCTAGCACATATACTCAGTTAAGTTATGGATGGATGAAAACCTGAGTAAGTGAAATGAATGAATACCATAATGAATCCATGAATATAAAAGTATGCATATCTTTTCAATGACCTGTAAACTAATACTTACAATCTTCTTACCTTTTAGCGAAGTCCAGTATTTCCAAGTTTTCATGTGATTGTAGGGTCTGTTTAAAAACTAATTATATATATATTATTATTATTAGTTTTATAATATATATTATATATATATATTATATATAATCACACTTTACATGTATTCAAACTATCAGAATAAACCTTACAGCAAGTCTATGCCTATGTTGGAAAATTTACATAGAATATTAACCTAAGTACAATTGTCCAAATCGGGGCTTCTATGGTAAGTGACTGATCTTCCTTTCTGTATTCACACTGAGATTAAAAGGTAAGAAATTAGAACCTGAATGAAATTAGGTGATTAAAGATAGGAGAAAGGAGTTTGCAAGGAATTTTTTTGTGCTACAAATGGAAAAGACTGCAATTGGGTTTTACACTATCTTTTTCCTTAGATGTGGTTAAAAATGGACTTGACTGTCAAATTACTGACAGAATTTAAGAATAGTACTTATTGAAGTCAGGATCTGTCCTAGGCAATTTCCCAAAGGTCGTTCCCACTTCACTTGGGTAAACATTGATGTAGCGGTTCAAGGGAAGCTCTGTGGCACACAGGTGCTTCTCTCTGTCGGCGCCAAAGGGAGATTTAAGACAGTCCAACCTTTTATGCGTACATTTCTCCTCTGTCCAGAACCATGGTTCTCATCACTGTTTTTTTTTTCTTTATTACCACACATATAATAGACAGTGCTTAGAAGCATGATACATTTCCATAGATAACCCCAGTTTATATGCAGCAGCAAAGTTAAATTATGTCCTCCATTTCAGTACAAATGCCCACACTCTAGTCGAGAGAACTTGAACTCACGATAGAATGTGATGTCATAGGATGGCATCACACTGTGACTGAAACCATTATCCTAAGGGATGACTTCCCCCCCCCACCTTTTTATTTTTAAGAGTTTCAACTAATTGTTCTGGATAAAGCTTAGCTTTGTATTTTATTCAGCATTTTACTTGAGACATTTTGCACTAGCTGACACATAGTAAAAGTTTAATAATTGAGTAAATTATATTAAATAATGAATAAATGATGCTAGAAACAAAGTCTGTGTAGAAGATATCCAGCCATGTAATATGAAAAGCAGATACATTTATTGAGGAAGATACCAGCTACAAGAAACATTGTACAGAGCACAATGAAGCCTCAGTCCCCTTCAAAGTAGGCACCTTGAGACCTCACATAGTTCTCCCACTCACCATCAGCTTCCCATTGTATTTTCCTGAATCTCATCAAGTGCCTGAAATCTCTTCCCTTTCAAAGGTGATTTTAGTTTTGGGAAAAGCCAGAAGTTGCAGAGTGCCAAATCTGGGCAATGGGGGGGCTGAAACACCTGAGTAATTTGATGTTTCACCAAAAAACTCTGCATGAGATGTGAGGCATGAGCAGGTGCTGTGATGAAGCTGTCAATCACCAGCTGTGGCCTTCTGATCACCTGAGTAGTTTCCATGGAAGAATGTTCTAGCTTAATGCAAAATTTGATGTAGATGTGTTGGTCCACTTGCTCAGTCATTTTGAATGAGACAGCCACACTGTGCACATGCTCACTCAACAGTGTCTACTGCCCCCACTGACTAGTACAGTGAAGTCATCATTGTTCACACATGTGCATTCCAGTCCACTCTTCTTGGCTACCAGGTTACATCGATGTCATGCAAGCCATTCTCATTATATTAACAATGGCTGGACTTTTTCCCAACAGACCTCATATACCCTTTAAAGATATGTAAGGAAAGAAGAAGGGAAGAGGGAGGAGAGGGGCGAGAAAGGAAGAAAAAATGCATTAATTTTATAACTAGTCTCTAGTTAATGTAGAACAGTGCAAAAATACTAGACTTAAAGTATAGAAACTCGGATTCTGGTTTTAGATATGTTACTTGAAAGCTTGGAGACCTTAGTTGATTAACTTTCTTTGTAGCTGAGAACCTGAGTTTCGTAATTAGTGAAAAGAAATCATAGCAACTCCTCTGCTTGTTTACAAGGGTTTTTATTATGCTGACTTGAGGATGTACTTTGAAACACTTGGTAGATTTTTCTACCTATGTTAATTGAAGTGTTAGGACTGTTTTCTTTATTATTAGCTTCTTAAATAGGCCCTGCTATTCAGACTGATTATTTACAATAAGCTTACTTATATTAATGTGGAGATTAACCAATTATTTAAATACAAAACAAAAACAAGTAAAAGCAATGTAACAAGGAATACTTTTTGAATTATGTTCTTCTTTGATACCAAGAGTTGTTACTTAAAACAATGAGTAATATTAACTCATGCATCTGATATTAAAGCCTTGCTCCTTCTGAGTGCCATATGTCCTTATTGCAATAAGAACTTGTGTACAAAAGGATGGAAAAGTATTGAGAGACTATCAGAACCAGGAAAGCCTGTGATTCCCTAAGGTACAAACCTAATCAGTAAAATCAATGAATGCACTGATATTTATTGCCTAATATAGGCAGAACCTGCAATCCCCTTTCTCTAGTCTGCTCACTAAGGCTGTGTATGCATGCATATATGCATCTGTTAAAATATGTTAGTTCTAGAGCATACTGGGCAGCACATGTATACAGCATGCTTTCTCCCTCCGTTTTTCTCTTTCTTTTTCTCTGTTGTTTCTCTCTGTCTCTTCCACTTTCTGTGTCTCACTGTCTCTCTGTCTTTCTCTCTCCCTCTCACATACACACACATAGCACTTATTCCATGGAGATGAACTAACTGCTTCATCTTTGTACTTAATGATACAATCAGACTCAATAAATATTGGCTCCTAAAATATTTCTGAAGTGACTAACTCACTTGTCTCCAGAGAGACAACTCTATGTACAAAAACCTATCCGGGTTTCTTTTAATCTGCCATTCCAGTTGTCTCTTTTTCTGATATGTGCCACTTAAAATTAGAATCTGCTCCATATATCCATATGCCTAGTAATAGTGCCGAGCTTTTAAAAAATCTGTATGTGTTCTATACATATAAAATTTTCCAACATAAAAACATGAAAGCAAGGTGTTTACTGCAATGCCTGAGGGGAATGTTTATTCTCAAGGCCAGAGATTTTCAGATTAAATCATTTGTGTCCAGAGATTCAGGTAAATTAGCATTTGTCAAACACTGACAGTTGACATAATTTCTTTATTTTTTTCTGCCCTGAGAGAATCATCTTTTTACATCAACTCAGTAGCTCATATATGTGAAGAAAGAAGAGTTAAAATTTTGGATCATGAGACATTATTACAAATAGGAGATTTTTAAATATTTTTTCTATTTTGATCAATTAAAAAAAATACATAGATTAGTGTTAGAATTCCCTGCAAATCAGCGCATCACCCTTGCAGTGGGCCTCACTCAATGCCATTGTGACGTGTCAGCAAGGTAGCAACAAGGGGAGGTCATGTTATTTTAAGCTATTCTGTCTGAAACAAGGGGGATGATGACTCCCAGGAGAAGGTCTTATTTGTACTTTTAGCAGCTACATGCATAGCTAATAGGTTCTGTGTTCTTGGACTTTCATTTAGTAACAAAAATAAATTTTTAAAAGTAAATCTGAAGTTAAGGGACACATTTCTTTATGCTTTTAAGTATTAAACACATTAAAGAAGCTTGTATGTTATAGATTCATTTATGAAATATTTCGTATATGCATTAAAATATTGGGTATATGATTTACTGTTAAATATAGGTCATTACTCAATTTTCCCTAAAACAAGTACCAAGTTTAAAGAAATATGCCAGTATTATTTAAGCATATATCAGTAATGATAATTTTTGTCTGTTTTTTTCACATGTGTTCAGTAAATGTGATATTATGTAATAAGACTTGTGCCCCTGAAACTTACAAAGGAATTTTTACATATACTCTTCTCTTTTTATACATGATTTGGTTAGTTCTTTAATATAAAAAAAACTGCCCTGATTTACTATATTCTAATTGCACAAGAATAGATGCAACAGTATTCACACTAACTGAGCAATTATTATATGAAAGTTTCCAGGTTAAGTACTATATTTATAATAATCTGAGGCAAATTCAAATACTGCTACCATTTTACAGATGAGTAGTCTGAGATTTAGCAAAACAACAGTTATAATTCAAGTAAATGATGAAACCAAATTTCAAGGTCAGGTCAACCTTAATTCAGAAACTGCTCTTAATCACTGACTCTTTTTTGTGTGACTTGTTATCTATAAACATATAGAAACTCACTTGTCTTCCTTAGTCTGTGATATAAGTTTCTCATGACCATTGATTGGTTCTAGTCATTCTTTTTAGGTTCACCAGAAAAGATCAAGATCAGAATGTCATATTAATTGAATGCCATGCTTTTATCCCCACGCACAGTTTCACTGAAACTAAATTCAAAGTTTTTGAGGAGCATCTACATGTATCTAAAAGATAATGGCATCTACAAATCTCAATCAATAAAGTTCTTTGGCACCATAGAGGGTATTTATTTGAAAAAGTGAAAAACAAAAGAAAACAATCATTTGAATTTGTTAGGTAACATGAGCATTTAAGACACCTAAGTATAATTAATTTAATATCAAAACCATCACATTTTAATAGGGGGAAGAATTATAAAACCTTAAAATAAATGAATAAAATAGTATTTTTGATAACATATTTTCCAAACATATTTCAAAAAGTAATGTTGGTTTGCACCTTTTCTGCTATTCTCAATCAGACAGGATTAAAAACTACATGAGTGTATAGGAAGAACCAGTGTGATGAGGGAAGAAAGGCATAGACCATCATTAGACGAACTTGGACTTGAATCTTGCAGGCACCCCGCTCCCCTTCTGTGACCTCCATTTTTTTAGCAGAAACAAATTTCCTTAACTGCTGAGAATCCTTATTTCTTCACTACCCCCCTGAAAGGTTGATAAGAAGGTCACAGAAAGTAACATGCATGGAAATATTGGGCATGACGCCCCACCCAGAGCAGGTACTGGGGAAAGGTTGGTTTTCTTTCCTCTCTGCTATGACTGAGCAGATGCGGGACATTTTTGGTAATGGAATCCAGGTATGTTACATAGAACTTTTTCAAAGGAAATGGTAACATTTTAAAACAACAGTAGTTATTCTACCAGATTCTAAGAATCACTGTACATCTCAGTCTCTACTATGTAAAATCACATACTTTGTAAAATGGCTTTCACAAAGGCATTTTACTCTGTAATTAATATTTCTAATCTACAAAATAAAAATTTGGACAATAACCTTGCCAGTTCTAAGATTTTATGATTCCAATACTTCACTGGATGAAAACCACACACAGTAATGTTATCTATTCAATGAGACATTAGCTCATAATTAAAGCACATTAAATTGAATGTTAATTACATCATTCTTTAAAGACCTATTTTCTGGACATTCTGCAGGAAAAAATCAGAAGAATGAAGTTTAGCATTTTAAATACACAATTACTTTTGCATATTCCCAAATCAGAAATTGTTTTAACAATAACATCCTCCTGTAAATGACTTGCAGAGGTTTAGGGTATCTTGAATGAATCACTCACAGTTTCAAAAGCAGTGTGATTCTAAAATGTCAAAACAAAACAAAAGAATAGAGAGAGAGAAAACTCAGGAGGCATACTTTAAAATTGTTTTGTAATGGATCTTCTCATTTGACTGATAGGACAATTGACTGATAAAATTTAAAATGTAACTAGTTTTTAATCTAACTGAAAGAGGGTCAATGCCTTGCTTAACTCTGAATGATGATCAGGCTGTAATAATGGGTGATGCTCTTGTGTCTGGGATCTGTGAGACTGAAACTACAACTGTCCAATAGAAATACAATGTAAGCCATGAACATGAGCCACAGTTTTAATTTAAATTTTTCAAGTATACATATTAAAGAAAGCAATAAGAACGGGTAAAATTAATTTTAGTAGTACATTTTACTTATTCCAATATATCAAAAACATTATTGCAACATCTGATCCATATAAAATTATCAAAAGCATATTTTACTTTTTTCATAATAAGTCTTCAAAATCTGGTGTGTATTTTACACTGAAGTACATCTCGTTTGGACTGGTCGTATTTGAAGTACTCAACAGACATACGTGGTTCATGGCTACCATGTTAGACAGCACAGATATGGAGAGTGCGAATCAGCAGCCATGCATTTGTTCACTGATTCAACAATATTTACTGAACCCATGTTAGATGCTGATATTGTACCAGACGGGCGCGGTGGTGCATAACGTCATGCGCACGTTTAGAGAACTTCCCGTCCAACGGGTGATGTCATACAGGAAAATATCATCTTGTGGAAAAGACTTTTACCTAAGAAACCCCATTTAGGATTATTGGCAAAAAGAGAAAAGGAAAAATTAACCCAATATTTAGACTGTCGATAAGGGTTTCCAGAGGAAATATCTAATTTAATGCTTTAATAATCTGTACTAATTGACCAGAAAATGCAGGGTAAGAACACAGAAGTGGGGGGATGCAATGTTTCCAGAGGAAAAAGCTTATGGAAAAGAGGATTGTGTGAGGATGAGTGTGTGGGTGTGTCTGTGTGAATAACAAAAAGGGAATGCAAAATAGTTGCATGTCTTCAGTGGATTGCTATGTCTTCATGCCTAAATTACCATCTACCCACATATGGCTTGGTGAGGAGGAGAGATAAAGGACCAGTAGTATGAAATGAAAGAAGCAGGGAGTGGATACAAACCACTGCTAATAAAGAAAATATGAGAAGATTACAAAGTCCTTAAGCAATTGTCCTTGATGCTACAACCAAAAGTCAATGTGTTTTCATCAATAATAAAATCATTAAAAATTAGCACTGCTCTTGGTATATAGAATGCTGTTCTTTACCCTGGAAACAAATAACCTTCAGTCAACTAATGAATGCCTGAGGTAGAGGAATTTTACTTTTATGATATATTTTTCATTGCCACGTTAAGTCCATCAATAGCTACAGAAGTAAAAGTGAACACCAGCTGTCTTGGGGGACACTTCTGCACCACCAACCACAGCAATAAGTAAATAAATAGTACGTCCAATCCATTTTACAGTTTTTCAGGTTTAAAGGGGCAGTTGCTACCAGGAAACTCCTTGGATTCCCATACGTGCCATTCGTAGCCTCCTTTTGTGCACACATTTCTCGGTGCTGTACAGAGATTACTGGATCAAAGCACTGCTCAACTTAATTATTAAGAGGTAAAGACTAAAATTTAATATTGTAGGGCTATCCATTTTAATTAATGATAAAGTTAAATTTTTATAGTTTAATAAAATCTGCCACAAGTAAGATTAATTGGATGAAGAAAGTAGAAATTAAAATCAAATAGAATTGAGCCTCAAATTGAGGCAAAACATTGTGATTAGCTTGAGAGAGATATATCTAAAGATCAAGTTCCAAAAGATGTTCATTTATAATAAAGTGTAAATTCTAGTACTTCAGTCACAGTAACCTTATAGACACCTTGAGTAATTGCAGGTTTGTATTCAAATGAGCTGGTAAGCCACTTGTATATTTCTATGTATCTTACTGTATTGGATGTGGTTCATGGTAGCAATTATGCTTGTATAAGTCAGTGTTCCTGAAACAGTAATTTAATGGATTTGCCCCCAAATAAATACTCTCAGTGTCTCTTAGATACTACTAAGCTGCACCTTGTCTTGTCAAGTCAGTAGACATGGGGACAGAAGGTTTTGAGAAGCCAATGAAAATAACAGAATAGTGAACAAAAAATACAAGTTTGTCCTGACATTTATTTTTAAAATTTTGCCCAACATAAAAGTAAGAAAGGACCCAGAACTTTGTGATGTTAGATGTGACCAGGAGACACATGTCCATGTCTCTGTACTCACAGTCTGGCTGTCATCAGATGTTCTCTGGGGCATAAGAGGAGACATAGGCAGTGTGCAAATTAGGAGGGAAATCCACTGATTTATTTTGGAGAGAATGTAGGTGCTACTAATCCTCCCTTTATAGGTTTACTGATAGAGCTGCTATGCTTATAAGCCCTTCCTCCTTCTAAGCCACTATCCCATTCCTACCCAGCGCCTGGGAGAAAAAGGTAAGGATGTGGGGAATCTGCAGGCTGTGGGCTTGCTGAAAACAAGATGCACTCTTATCCAATAATACATTTAAATACTAATAATGTTATTGAAACTATTCAATATGTATAGAAAGTATAAATGTATATTTAATTATAAATACTATATACACATACATTGCAGAGAGAGACAACTGTGGATATGTGTGTGCATATATACATGTGACATGTATGTAGTGCATATGTCTGTGTACATGTATGTGTGAGCACGTGCATGTATAGGGTGACCATTGCAAACTTACCTTTTGGAAAATTTCCTGCACGTCTGTACTTAATTGATTGATTAACTTTAAATAAGATTTCAAAGTAAGTTGAGCTTATTGTATAGATCGGTCCTCCAAAAACAGAGTTCATGTTTATCTCCCCATTGTAACTCACTTTTCTTTCTCCAGGAGCCCTCTATCACCTTAGAACACTCTACTATGGGATACTACTCAAGCTTAATTTCTTGGATCATGTTCTAAAAATACATTTTCAAATGATTCTATATAACAACATTCTTTACTCACACTTTTTTATTGAAGTAGGTCTCCAGTTTGTCCCTCGTATTGTTATTTCTGCACAATGACAAGTAAAAAATGGAAGGTATATTTTGGTTAAATTATCATATCTCAGAAGTGATTTTATATAGGTGCATTATATAGGTGCTTTGTAAAGGTGAAAATTAAGTGGCATCCTAGAACATATTATGTTTAATATTTCCATGCATTTTAAGTAGGAAGATTTTTTTTTCTGTAATAGGTAAGTAAGGAATTCAACAAATATAAACACAACAAAGTTGAAGGGCCTGAAATATATTGAAAAGTACTATAATGACTTACTAAGTTAATTTTGTCCTGAAAGTGACAGTGGTTTATGTTTTAGCCCAATAAACAGACGCTTACCCTAGACTTGTCAAAGTTATTCTCTCACTTGAGCAGAAATACGGATAAAGATTTAAAGAAGAAGGAAGAGGACAATGAAGTCTCGTACATGTGGCATTTCAACCTTGGCTGTGGTTCCTACTACATTGTGCCTCCTCCCTTCAGAACACAGTGTCGGGGGTCATTTTGGCAAGGACACATTAGGTTATCGCTTGACAGTGACAGCTCCCCAAGGCCTATACTATCGGAACTTCAGTTGTTCTGCTAGTGCTTCAGGTATCTCAAGTAACCTTCGGGTTTAAAAGAACATCTGTAAATTGCTGGGTCACAGCTCTCCTTTCCCAGTTTTAAGGATCTTTCATGTCATAGCTTCATTGCTTTTGTTTAGTATAAAATTTCCATTATAAAATGAGCATGAGTTACTGAAAAGCTGTCTGCATTTCCCACTGCTTTCAGTGGGAAACAGTAGTAATTCAATAACAGTAGTAATCTTGCTATTTATGCTTATCCAAGCAGTCGTGAATTTTTTTCTTCATATTTGGTAAGAAGGACCCTCCTGCTATGAACTGAAATTTATCCCTCCTCAAATGTGTTACATTGAAGCCCAAACCCCCAATGTGACTGTATCTGAAAAGAGGGTCTTTAGGAAATAATTACGGTTAAATGAGGTCATAAGGTGGAGCCCAAATCCAATAGGACTGTGTTTTTTTAAGGAAAGGAAGATTCTCGCTCCCCTCCACCCCCATCCCCCTGCAATGTGAGGACACAGCACAAGGCAGGCAGGAAGAAAGCTCTCACCAGACACTGAATAGGCCCCAACCTT